>CAOLHI010004545.1:0-111261 GCA_948474755.1 Ctenosaura bakeri
ATGGGGAAGCAAGAGATATACATCAGTTAGTATATGTGTTAAATAATGGATCTATCTCATGGTGTTAGTTATTTTAAAGAAATGTCAGTATTTCTAAAAATCCAAATTTTATTCCCTTCTCTCAGATGAAGGCATGAATAGAGAAATGGCATACCAATCCTAAATTTACCCACACTATAATGCAGCAAAATTTGTCTTCTGTCCTGATTTTCTGTGCCCTCCCCATAGGATTCTTTTATTCACCCTTCTCTTTTTAATGCCTACCCTCCAACTGTCCCAATTTGTTAGGGGACAGTCCTGAATAATGTCATTTTTTTCATCTGCTTCTAGGATGTCCCAGTTGCTCTCTCCTCTTCTCACTTTCCCCCTTTTTCTCTGGCTTACTTCAGTAGCTGCAAACTAAGTTTAAAGTGCAAAAGTGCTTAATTCGCAGTGGATAGATGAGAGAAGGGAGTGGAATCCTGCACTTTCCAGTAGGCTCAGGCAAAAGCAAACCGCTGCAACCAGTCAAAGTTTGTACGTTTTTCCTCATTCTCTTGACCAAACTCTGATGTTGTTTGGCCATATGGCCTCATTTTCACCTGTGAAATATTGAAGGTCATATTATTTCTGACTCTGATGATGAAGAATTTGCAGGTGACCGTTCTGCATTTCTTACAATACACAGTTCCTTCATTAGTTTTAGTTTTAACAGCCCAACACCCTCCCTTAAAAATAGATTAGTTTTGTTTTTACTGCAGAGCTCAGTCATTTATAACTTATTGGCTTGCACTCTACAGCCCATTAAGATGTCTAGTCATTACAAAAGTTATCTTTTTCTAACCAAAAAACATTGTAAATGTGTTTGGATATGATGGAGTGTAGCAATGGTTGTGCTGAGATAGTGTTTCTGAAACTCAATCAGGAAGCCTGTGAAAACAGAGTTGGAAAGCAAATTGAGAGTTGACCACCAAGTCACAGGAAAACAGGGGTGTTCATTTGGAAAATGGCAAGGTTATGGGCCTCTTATGAAATGAAGAGATGCTAGCAAATCGCAAAATTAGCATATATTTTACTTTTCAGAAATAAAGGGCAAGATATGATAAAACTTTGAGAATTATTTGAATCAAAACAGAGGCCATGTCCCTGAAAATTTCTGCATGCAGACAAAGAACATGAAGTGGAAGGGCTCTCTCTGAAAGTTCTCATTATTTCTTGTGTTGTGATGCCCCCGCACTAAGGGCACTATAGCTGAGCTAGAAGCGCTCCTATATAAGCACAGCATTCATACCATTCACTGTTCTTGGATTCAGTTACCTAGGAACATAGGTTGTGGTACGCCCTCCCATGGTAAGTTCAATTGAATGCTTCTCTGCTCTTTTTTCCACCAGCAGGCAAAGACTTTTTTATTTAGGCAGGCCTTTGCCTCTTTTCATATGGCAGAAGGGTTTTTTAGTGGTGTGGTGTGCTTTTATTTTTTTACTGTGTTTTAAATTTGCTTTAAACTGGTTTAACACTGCACTTTGTTTAACTGCTAACTTTTGTGACAATAAGATTTTAGCTGTGCTTTGTTTTAATTTGTTGAAAGCTGCCTTGGGCAAGAGAAAAACAAGATATAACTTAACTAAATAAATAAGCAATGAAACAAATAAATAAAATAGGCACAACTCTCTAGCTATTGTCTGAGGTGTTTTAGGATACAGAAGGAGCAGGGAGGAAGGGACAACCCTGTCCTCAAGTCACAACTTCTTCAGCCACCTGCTTGAGCCCACCAATGACATCTGCCCCCTTTAAAATAAATTGGGATGGAGGATGGAAACTGCCACTTTAAATCTCTCTCAAGCCTCCACTGCAGTGCCACACCAGGGCACTGTGGGGAATAGAGATGCCACCCTGCATCAGCCAGCTGGTGCTAATTCAGAATGTTGTTACCCTGTTCTCTGGGGTTCCCAGGAAGGACACCTAAATAACCAAACAACAACACAACTTTGGGGAAAATTAGCTGGAGCACTCACTAAAGCTAGCGAGAGGCAGAGTAACTTAGCAGGATCTTGCAACCCAGCGTCTACGGGGTCAGGTCAGTCAAGCAGCCAGACAGTTTAAAATAGCAAAAATGATGTTTATTAAATACAGACAAATATTCAAGACACCACAGTCACACAGATAACTAAGGAATCAGAGATTGACTTGGAACAGGGATTTTTAGAGGGAAATGGGTGATACAACACCTGTCTCGTAGTCCTGGACCTTGAGTGCGAAGCGATCCGGGGTTGAGCAGTCTCAGTTGCTGGAACTGAGGGGGAAGTTCGCCAAGCAGAGTGGCGGCAAGGCTGGATGGAACTCAGGAGCGATCTGAGGAAGGTCTCGGAATCAGGGGTTTTTATAGGGAGAAGTGTGACTGCAGGCCATACCTTACTCGGTGAGAACAATGCGTTTTAGGAGCAGGACAAAGCTTTGGAAAGGTCAGAATTTAGCATGATTGAATCAGAGCCGAATTAACAATAGTGTAGCCAGTATGCAAATGCGGAACGCTTAGTTCAGCTTTGTTAGGTTGCCTGCTTGGGGCAGGGAGCCTTTGTTAGTATCGCACATATGCAATGAGGTGTTTGCCAGAGAGGTTCTTGAAGCGACGAGCCAGCTGTATCTGGCCTGCCTGGGTGGAGAATGGAATGTCCAGCAATTATCGGCCGTGCCTGTTTACGTGCTTGTCCGGTGGCCTCACAAACACGTGGAGCGGGGTGGCAGAGGAAAGTCGAATTGTTTGATATCAAAGTGACATCGAGTACTATCTCTGGGTAGGCCTGGACTGCAGTAACAATGTTTTTGTGTCCATTATGGATATGTCTTGCAAATGAGATTAGAATGTACCACACATACATGGTGCAGAACTGGAGCTGTAATGTCTGCTGGACAGGCTTTTTTCCTGACACATTTGTATTCCTGCCCAGATCTCTCAGCACATCTTGGGAAAGGAGCAAATTCTGGGATATCAAAATGAGAGTGCTTCCTAGATAGGAAGTCAGCAACTGACAATTAAATCTGGTTCAAAGCTTGCAACAGTTCCTTTCCTTCTTCCTTCCTTCCTCCCTCCACCTTGGCTGGGAGATTCTCTAAGTTGTCCAAAGAATAACTTTTCCAAGCTTTCCTATGGCTAGGAATTAATCATGTCAGCTAAGTATAGCACTCTATTGAACACGTGAAATCAGTTTGTTATTACCCAGGCAAGAAAGGACTGTGCTCAGTCATTTCAAATGGATGCAGAAAAGGCCAGTATTTGATCACCTCCGTCACTCACTTCTGAAGCAATGTATTGGTATTGATCTTCAATGCTGGAGCAAACTCAGACTTGTTCATAAAACAGATGAATGAAGCAGTCTGTCTCTACCTTGTGTCATTTTTGTACATTCACTCATCAGCCCATTTTGTTCTCTTTCTACATTAATCTGCAAATTGTATGAAAATTCACATTGTGTGTGTGTGTGTACATGCCTAAACAGATTGATTAAAATATATAGTTAAATATAATTTTACTTGTTATTTTTTTGATCCAAGAAATGGGTCATAGGGTTTAGAGAAGTGCAAAACCAAATGAACTATAATTGTGCTTAAATTCTCATATTAGATGAGGAGTGACAGATCAAGTGATCTTGTATTAAAGTGGTTCTTAACCTTTTTTTTCCAGGGACCCCCCTAAATATAACTTGTTGCTAGGGACCCCCAAAATTTAACTCAAGATTTAAATATTTAAATTTAAATATTCAAATATTTATTTAAGTATCCAAATATTTATTTATTTATGACTTCTGGAGACTAGGATTTAAATTTGCACTCAGACACTGGGTTGCCTTGGGCAAATTACATTCTCTTAGTCACATAAGAAGGCAAAGGCAAATTCCCTCTGAACAAATCTTGCCCCCCAAAAAAAACCATGATAGATTCACCTTAGGGTTGCCATAAATCAGAAGTGACTTGAAGGCACACGACAGCAAGTGTCACTGACACGGAGAGGTTCTTTTTAGCCATCATGTCTCTCCCCTTGGAAAACTGACTTGTGGGGACCCTAAGCCAAATCTATCATGGGGGCTTTCCTGGCAAAATTTGTTGCCTTTGCCTTTCTCTGAAGCTGAGGGAATGTGACTTTGTTACTTCCGATATGGTACCCCCTGTGACGACGCCCAGATATCACTTTGATATCATTTTAATTTGACCTCAGCTGGACTGGCTCGCAGTTACCTCATCCCACGTGTTTGTGAGTTCTCCAGATAAGCACGGACAGAGAGCGGCCGTTAATGGTTTTACATACCATTCCTCTTTATAGCCAGCAACTCAAACCTCGCCCGCAGCTTTAGGGAACTTCCTGCCACAAACTCCTCAATAGCCATATGGCTTTCAATCAAGTTATTCTGTTATGTTGGGCCATCAATGTTTTGGCCAGAGTATTGTCTTTACATGCAAATCCCATCATGTTAACGATGACCTCACCAAATCCTTTGTCCAGCACCGAAACCCCTTTTGTTCTCCCTGGGACTGCCATAGCCGAAAGGCACAATCTTCCCTATAAAAACCTCTCACTTTTAACCAATCCTTGGATCACTTTGGGCTACCATCCCGCCTTGCTGCAGGTGGTCTAAAGGACTCCCCTCAGCTCCCCAGGCTGAGCTTTCTTCCCCGGAACCCCTCTTCTCTCCAGGACTACGAGACAGGTCATATTGCCTTCCCTTGCAAACCTCCGTTTCTCTTTCCAAGCTAGTTAGTTTATGTTCTGTCTTTTGTGTCTTTTACCTTTAATAAAGAATTGTTTATTATTTAGAAAACCCTGTCTAGCTACTCTCTGATCCGCCGCTGTATACATAGGGTTAAATATCCCACAGCGTTACCCTGCCTCTTGCTAACCAAACAGTGTTCAGGCTAATTTTCCCCAAACGTGGTATTTTAATTGGCAACCCGGGCGCCCATTGCGGGACCCCCAAATTCTCAGGGTAACAACTTGGTCACCCAATGGGTTTCCATGGCCACGGGGGGATTCAGATCCTGGTCTCCAGGGTCATAATTTGGGCATGCACACACGCCTCCTGCTGTTTCCCTTTCATCAGGGACACATAGCTGTGGAGTGTGGGTACTGAAACCACTCCCTTGTTGAAACTGATCCCTTGGCATCTGTAACTTCCTATTGCTGCCAGCTGCTGTTAAGTCACCAGCAGCAGGGTTTGTGAACCCCCTGTGAGGGCTTTATGGATCCCCAGGAGTCCCCAGGCCCCAGGTTAAGAACCACTGTTGTATCAGAATCAGGAAAATTCAAATTCTTCATATGTCCCTAGTCTCTAAGAGGAACCAGAAGATAGTGGAGGGAGAATGCAGACTTCTGCTTCAGGACCTAGAACAAAAGAGAAGTGATGGGTTATTGATGGGTGCTTTTTTTTTTGACACCTGAATGAGGTGAAACTGAGGCTTTCAGGTTTTATGATAGTTGCTGACAGATTAGCACAGAGGAAGGCAAAGAATGTGAGAAAGGAACAAAAGCTGGATTCTTTTTTTCCTTTTCTTTGGTGAATTCCTACTTTATGCCAATTAAAGTCACTTTAATGGTGACACTTCTTTGGAAGATTATGTGCATTCCCAATTAAAAGTTAAAGGTTGCTTTTCAGCTCTTTTTTGTGTGTGTGTGTTAAAGCTCAATGTATTTTACACATTTACTCTATGGAACCAGAAGTTTAAGTGCCATGAAGTACCAGACTGTTAGCACTTTTAAAAAGAAAAAAGAAAAGAGAAAAAATCGCATCTCTTAGGTAGTACAGATTCTCTTTGGAGGAATATGGCTACAGGGATTATTCCTATGAACTTCTGAACTTCAAAGTTTACACCGCATCACTTGCAGTAAGAATATGTAGAGAGTGTTATTATTAATAAAATGTGTTAGATTTCCTCAGATTTGTTCCATATAGAAAATTCCAGATTCTAGTACTATATTAGGATCAAGAAAAGTGCAGGTAAGGCTGATACGCTCTCATAGTTTTTCTGTTAGTGAATGTAAATTGGATGTCTGTCAAGTTGTGACATGCCTATGAGTAAAATGGTTGCTGTGACATGTTAAACTACTGTGCCAAAAGGGAAAAAGAAGACGACTGCAGGTCCATCAAGTGTAATTGTTATATTTGTGAAGTAGGCTTAGAGCAATTACAGGTGCCTTGATCAAGTTATGTGAAGATAGAATTGTGTAATTAGTCTTCTTTTTATGAAGGCATGATAACACCCACTGCAATCTAAAATGGTTGGGAAATTGATTCATACAGCTCTGTTCATCAGAGACTTATACAATGACGATTTTTATGTGGAAGAATTTACATCTTTACATCTTTACTATCAGAATGACATTTGAAGACTAGTGGGGCTCAGAACAAGTTCCTATAAATCTGGTTTTATCATGAATATAGTGATATTTTCTTAACTATGGAAATGTTTCTAGGGTATTGCTGGAATTATATGGTCCAATTTCTGGGTCTTATTATGAAAAAAAGATATTGCTGAGCTGGAAAAAAGAGTAGTAAAGGGCATCCAAAATGATCTGAGAGCTGCAGCAACACCCCAGTAAAGAAAGATTACATGATCTGGAGTTGTTCCATATAGGGAAAAAAAGTGTATAAAGAGAGTCATGAAAGAGGTGTATAAAATTATGCATAGAGGGAGGAGTAAAAGAAGGTATGGAGATTCTCTCTCTCTCTCTCATAATATAGAAGCTGATTGGTAAGAGGTTCAGGAGAAATAAAAGGAAGCATTTTGCACATCATGCATAGTTAAAATTTGGAATTTGTTACCACAAGTTATACAAACACCCAAGCAATTGCACACAAGATTGCCGTCTTTATGTGTGCCTATGAATCAAACTTAAACTGGTAGATTAGAAAGTGTGTAACACTTTGTTATTATGTGCCTTCAAGCCAACTCAAGCTTACGACAATCCTATTACAGGATTTCTCTTGACATGATTCAAATGAGGTTTGCCATTGCATCCCTCTAAGGTAGAGAGAGCGTGAGTTGCCCAAGGTCACACAGCAGCTTTCTATGGCTGATCTCTTAAGAGTTTAAGCCCAACACTAAAGCACTACCCTATGCTGGCTCCTTTGTATCACCATAGCATATCACCATCCAGTGTTTTACAGTTGAAAAGTGGAACACATGTAGCCAAGAAACATCATAGTTTGGTCAAGATGACAGAAGTTATTAATGAGAAAGAGCACACAAGCTAGGACAGGCAGCAGCAGTTTGCTTTTGCCTGAACCTACTTGGAAGGGCCAGACTCTTCCCCCTTCTTTTCTCCCCCACTCCCCAAATGAGTTAATTGGGTGCAAACTACTCTTTCACTTTGATCTCAGCCTTCAGTAACTGCTGTAAGCTGAGGGCAAAGGGGGAAAGTGGGAAGATGAGAGAGAAACTGGGATGTTATAAAAGAAGCTGAAAAAGTGGGGTGGCAGAGGATTTAATCGGGATGGTGTCTGCAAATTTGGGACAGTCGGATGATATCTCATAGTGTTCTCTTATATCACTACTCATTATAAATCATTTTGAGCGTAGCTTGGATTGAATCCAGGTGCTGGTGCAAAGGCAAGATAGATGCCTTTTATTATTATTATAGAGCTTTTTAGTGCTATTTAAAATCATAAGTTGCTCTCAAGATTCAGGACACTGGCACCTTGTCAAGTGAACAGCAGACTTTATTATCATCACCTGTCACCTGCCTAGCACTTTTCAGTATATTATACATTCTTCAAAGTCCCTTCTAATTTTTCTTCTGGTGTTCCCCATGTTTGGCAGTTACAAATAAGTCTGGCCTTTCACTTCCTGCCACCTCTGGATCTGATCCCATGCCTATCATCTTTTCTCACTCTGCTTCCTTAGCAACACTCCAGACAGATTAAAAAGTGTTGATCCTTTCCGGCAGAGTAGTTAATATCACTTACAACACGAAGGACACAGACACCTTGAATTAGACAGAGTTTGGCAGGGGAAGTCTTGGGGAGAAGAAAGGGAGGTCAGTTCCTGTATCTCTGGTGGACACGAAGGGTGAGGACAGAGTAATATAAAAAGAGACTGCATGCTCCCATTGCAGCTTAAAGCTTTCGAATGGATTTTTTAAATTTTATTTTTCTTTACTTTTCTTTTTTTTAATTGTTGCAAACATTTTCTTACTGCTTCCAGTTTTAGCATTTTGCAAAACATTGTATCTTACACAAACCAAGAACCACAGAGTTCTTCAATTCTGTGCTGTTTGCGCTGAAGCCTGACTTACTGCAGAGTGTGGTGACCAACTCAGACAGCAGATCTGAGGTGTCATGGAAGGGCAGTCAAAGATGGGAAGATGTGTTTGTGGAGAAACCTCAAACCTCAAAATAACATTTCTAGCTTTGGGGACTTGCAGGGGTGGGGACTGCTTGTTTTGCATCAGGAGGCAAACTATCTTGGACCAATTCTTGGACTGAAATATCTTGGACCAGTTTAGTGAAAGTAAATAAGCTGGTACTGTACAGTTTCTTTCTGCTGCACTCCCAAAGACTTTGCAGAATTTCTTTCAGACAGCCTCTGCAAAACAGCAGTGGACTACTGTGGGATTCCCCCAGCAGTCATTTAATGCCAAACTTTGGTCAATCAAGTGGGAGCTATGCAGCAGTGACAGAATGACCCAAAGTGTTCCCAGCAAAAAAAATGATATTGTGAAGGCCAGTCACTCTCTGCTGAACATTTGCAAAATCTCAGTGGGAAAGAAAGTGGCAATTGGTTCCACTGTGTCAGCTATTGTGTGTTTCTATGAGACACAGAAGAGAAAATCTTGTTATTTATTTATTTGCTTGCTTGCTTGCTTATCACTTCTCAGCCTTCTAGGACCTCCAAAGCAACATAAAACAAACAGATATAATTTTGGTATACTTGTAATGCATTATTTTGAGGAATAAAGAGGAAGCATCATTTTAAAAAAAAGGTAACAACTGATAATAAGGGTGTTGTTGTTGTTTTGTGTCTGCAAGCTGTTTCTGACTTATGACAATCCTAGGGTTTTCTTGGTAAAGTTTATTCAGGGGGAGTTTGCCTTTCCCTTCTTCTGAGGCTGAGAGAGTGTGATTTGCCCAAACTCAACTTGTGGGTTTCCATGGCTGAGTGAGGATTTGGACTCTGGCCTCCAGAGCCATCATCCAATACTCAAACCACTGAACCATGCTAGCTCATGATAATGTGTTTATTTACTCATTATTCCAAAAATGCTGTCTCTGGGGGGATTTTTGACCATGTATTTATTCAAATGCATTTAGAAAAAAAAAAGTAAGAAAGAGCATGGCAGCAAAATTGTAATAATGTTTTATACTTTAGATAAGTAGTATTAACAGAATAACATTAAATAAACAGCAAATTAAAAAAAATAAACATTAACAAGGTACTTTTAAGAAATATGAATAAAGAACGAGTTGCTTTTTGAAAGGATGAGTGTGCGAATGGTAAGAAGGTATAACAAATGTGTACAAATTTAGTTAGAAGCATAGGTGATCTTATGGAACCAATGCATTCACGACTTTGAAAGCAACTGCTAATGCTTGCTTACAGACACCCAAAACCCAGAAAGGATAAAATGAGCAGGACTTATGACAGGCTCGAGTGGACCCTTGGACTCCAATAACTGTTGCTGCTACCAGTCACTGTGAGTATGTTCAACTGGTGATGGCACTTTTGGAAGGAAATTGAGTTGATGTCAGATGATCACCACCCAGCCTTCCTTTGAAAAAAGAAGAAAAGAAAGGCCTCTGGATGAACATGCCAGGGAGGAGCTAATGAGGGACTAGTGGCTGCTAAGATTGCAGTGTTGCAAGAGGTGGCGAATATTGGGGGCCATGCAGGCTGTTGGCAGTGGGGCCACATGCATGTAGGGGTGAGATCCAGTACAGACTGTGGGAGCATGCGAGCCCCAACAACTCTCTGAGTATTTGGAAGCTGATGCCACGCCTGAAGACAAACTCAGACTTTCTTGAGAGAAATGAAATCTATTTTAGCTTCTGCACTGGGTGTACAGTATTAATAACATGTATTAGAAGCATATATATTAGCTTATATGTATAACATATATTCTAGATATATTTACATATATATTTCAGTATATTTTATTTTTTAGCTTCTGTAGTGCACTAAGTCTAAGAAAACAGCTTTCTAAAATTGGCCACAGAACAGAAGAAGGCCTCTTGACCTTGGATCTCCCGAGTGAAGAACCAGACTGATAAGACAGTCTGAGTGGCTGTCTGTAAGGAGTAAACTGGTTGATAAGGAATACAAGAAAGAAGGTTGGCATTTTTTAGGAGAGGGGTGGTTAGAAACCGTTAGGGTGATTACACGAAGGGGCATTTTGAAACTGCTAATGAGAATTAAGGATACTCGAGGGAAATGCATGATCAGTGTGTGATCACTCATACTGTAAATATCAGGAAGGGGAAATGTAACTTCTTAGGTGATCCTGATAGACTGTAACCTTTGGGGTCCTATCCAATGGGATCCTAGGGGAGGGAGAACCTGCGACGGAGATAGGGGATAAAACGTGAGATATTCAATATTGGGGTGTCCTCTTTATGGGCACCCTCTTCTGCAGAATGAGTGCTTAAAATAAATGTGATTCACTTGATCCTGTGCCTAATTCCTTTGTGAGTTTTTTTCTAAGTTATTTCCTACATTCCTGAACAACACTGAATATTAAATCAGTCGAGACGTGTCTGCTTAAATTTTGCTCCAAAATGTTTGCATGTTGTGGAAGTGATACAAGCTGAGCAGGAAATTAATAAAAAGTTAACTGTGAAACTTTATTAAGATCTAGCCTGGAGGTAACACATTACATGTAAAATACCTGTCATATGTTACTTTTGCAGATAACAAAGGGTAACATTTTTTTTACATTTTAAAATTAATGCTCAAGTGTTAGCTTTTTTGTGTAACACCTAGTATTTTCTTATAATATTTGTTTGTTACTTTTAATTCATTATGGGGGTTTTGCATCATTTGGGGCATTTAGGGAACATATCTGTATTTTTCTATTAAAAAAAAGTTTAAATGTACATATTGTGTTAGACAAGCATTAATGAAAAGTAATGTAAACCATTACCTTTTGCCCAATAAATAGCACATAATAAGAATACAACAAAATTCGTCAGGCAAGAGACGTTTAAAAATCATGTAGGAGAAGAAACAGGACACCGTTAGAGTCACAGGCCTAGGTTTTGTGTCAGATGTTGTCCTTAATGGTTTTTTAAAACAACTTTTGCCTGATGAAGAAGCCAGTAGAGCCTTGAAAGGTTGCATTATGTATTTTATGCATTCTGGTTGGCCAATAACAGTGTCACTCTTTTGTGGATTTTGATTTTTTTTTAATTTTGCTGCATGGCCAACACAACAACTCCTGAGTATGTTCCCTTGACATAATGTGAATATTTGTTTTAAAAGAATGCTAATCTATTGACTTTTTAAAATAACAGTCAAAACACTGAAAAACTCTACTGAGACAGATGCTGATTTTCGAGGTGAGTGGTTTAGTCATTGCTGCCTGTCATCTCTTGAGGATCCCACAGTATGACTCTCACTGTCTTTATATAGCCACATATATTATTCCTTTGTTTGCTGCTGAAAACACCACAGTGCTCAGCTTTATACCCGAGCAATGAAGCTCAGCCATTGTTTTCTTTGCTTATACTTCCCCACCTTTTGAAGTTCCTGTCACCATTGTTCTGTTGTTTCTGCCTTTTGAATAAATGTGCATCAAATCATGTCTGCCTAATGCTGGAGGATAGTGAGAGATGGATGGAACAAAAACATTACAGAGGCATTCATACTCAAGCTGAGGTTTCAAATGACAATACGTCACAAATGCACATCCCCAAAAGAATAACTCAAAGTGCATGTTTCAACAGTTTAAAAGCCCACAAACATGAAACACAATATCCACAACCAATAATTAATCAAGCTGCAATCGAAGTGGAAAAAAGAAACAAAAACAAAAGAACAAACCTTGATAACAAAAAGATGCAAGTCAAGGTTAAGATGAAACTATTGGGAGTTAACTGTAATATTTTTTGCAGATCTATTCCTTCCCAGGATCAAAATGCCCTGGGTTAATTTGCCCCAAAATTGAGACAATGTTGATAGATCATAAAGGATTGTTCAGAGAAGATGACTTAAGAGCCTGTAATGGTTTGAGTGATGGACTATGACCCTGGAGACCAGGTGTTAATTCCCTACTCAGCTGTGGAAAACTACTGGGTGACTTTGGGTGGGACGCATACTCTCTGTCCTAGAAAACCCTGTGGTAGGTTTGCCTTAGGGGCATCATAACTCAGAAATTATTTGAAGGCATGCAACAACATGTTGCACTTGCATGGAAGGAAGATACTTTAAAATAAATCTCCATATCTGTTAATGTTAGTTTGATTTCAAATTATTGTTTATGGAAGTCTCAGGCTACTGAAAAGAAGAGTTACTGCAATGCAATTTATGCCTATTTCTGATGTTTTGTAAGGTCTAGCTGGAAACAAGTCAATACCATAAGCTGTTTTTTACTGACATTGCCAAGAATAACTGCCATTTGAAGAAAAGACCACTTCACCATCACTTGCCTTTGTCAATAAGGCTGAGAAAGATGACTAAACTGATATTTTGGATATAGCATGAGATGGTGGGACTCATTGGAAAAGATGACAGTGCTTGGTAAAGTGAAAGGCATTAGAAGAGGGAGACTGTACTACAGGTGGATGGAAGCCATGACCTTGAATTTCCAAGACCTGGGTGGGCCAGTTGATGGCCAGGGATTTTGGAGGTTAAAATCAACTCAATGGCAAATAACAACAGTCTTTAATACTTTCTTAAGAGATTCAGATCCAGAACTTGGAAGTAAGAAACAGAGTAGGTACCTTCAATAGGTTATCTTTCCCACAGTAATGAAGGTGCAACAGTTACATTTCAAAAGTAACATAACAAGTTGGAATGAAATTACTTTATTGGTCTATCATGAGGTTGGCAACTCCAGAGGCCTGTTTTCTGCCCTAGGACCCTCTTGGGGTTTTGCATATACTTCCCCCCAAGTGACACCCCCCCCACTGAAATGGTTGCAGAGCCACTTCCAAAATTAGATGTGTTGCTTTAATGTTATACAGTTCAAGGAACCCTTTGACATTTTTAAAGGTTGGATTGCTGCTCTGGAACACTTTCAGGACAGGCAATTCAGTTCTTTTTGTGGCCAGAAAAGTGGCAGTCCAGGGAACTTGGAGAATATGAGGGCTGCAAAGTGCTCTTGGGGCCCACACTGCACTTACTCACCCCAGGATATTCAGTAATATTTTCCAATTACTTTTCTAAATTTCTTTAAAAGGACATATTAAAACATTCTCAGAGGATTTTTTTTCAGGTTTTATGACTCACACAGTGCGTAATGCAACAAGTAGCAGCTAGTCACTTTTATAATGGCAGAACAAATTAATGACAACAAATTATTTGCAAATACTCTAACAAGAAGACTGGAAATTAATTACTTAAGTAGTCTTCTGAGCTGTTCAGATCATATCATAGGGAGCTAAACTCTGCATTTATACAGTGTCACTTAGCTAAGATAATAAGTAGGTCAGAAATAGAATTACTATGTGAAAATTCCAGTGTATCAAAATGAAGTGAATATTTGAACAGTTTTAGATGGAGACTGGAGTCAGTTATTTGGCAGTATCTTTCTTCAGGAGTGAATGGAAAGGTTTACCCAAGAGACTGAGAGAGAGGCTAACAGCAGGTTAGCAGGGCTGACTAAATCAATAGGTAGCACAGGTTGCTGCTGAGAACAGAAAAACACCTGGAGCTATAAGCTAATTGGGAAACCCCTTAAAGGAGAATACGGTGTGTCTCAATGGTGTATCCTTTTTCTTATCAGCAGCTGGGAGCAGGATCTCAGTAGACATCTGTTATGCCAGTGAGAGCCTGGGTGAGATTTGAGCCTTATACCCTTATGCCAATCATCTACTGTGCCATTGTTCACAGCTGGATCTTGTCTGACTTCTCTCTTGCTAAGTACAGCCTTCCTCCCCAGGAGATATCTGGTGAGAATATCATTCTGGCAGCCAAACACTCCTGCCCTGATTCTAAGCATCCCTTAGTTGCCATGTTTATGCTTGAAGTGTGTAAGGAAAGACAACAGGAAACGATTCAGGGATGAAACAGGGTCCAAGATGTGGTCAGTGAAGCCCAAGGAAGGAGTTCAATTAGGCTAGGTATTTTAACCCTCCTTAGAAATTCAGTGGGTCCTTGGAAGTCTCCAAGAAATTCCCCTGGTATACCCTCCAGAATTTCACAGATGAAAAGTGGGACATGTGTAGCAAACCAACATCAAAGTGTTGGAAAGGATGGCAACAGTTGTTAATAAGGAAGAACAGACAAACTAGGAGAGGTTACAGCAGTTTGCTTTTGCCAGAGCCTACTGGGAAAGGCAAGACTCTGTCCTCCTCTCTCCTTTTTTCCCTGCTGTGTTAACTGAGTGCAAACTACTTTTGCACTTTGAATCCAACTTGCATGAAAACAAGTAATCTGAATGCTTTGATTGTGTATTCCTGCATGGCAAGGGATTGGACTCAATGGCCCTTGTGGTCTCTTTCAACTCTATGATTCTGTGAGGGCAAAGCAAAATGTGAGAGGATGAGTGAAAAACTGGGGCATAATAAAACCAGGTGAAAAAGTGGAATGGCAGAGAATTAAATGGAACTATTCCTGCCAAACTGGGACAGTTAGAGGGTGTGTGCTGGAGTATTCCACAGTCCTTTGCCTCTTCCTCAGAGAAGCTCTCTATAGAGTTCTTATTGGGTGGGATCCTGATGCCTCCCTGTAGTGACGAGTTTTCCACCAAGCATCCCAAGGGTTAAAGTCTGAGGTCCCTCATAGTTTCTTGTTTAATTAGATTGGTTATTGTAGCACTTGTTCATCAATGCATTGAGCAGGCCTAGTGGCATATGATGACCCTTCATGGTACCCAGATGACCAATGGAAGACTAGCTAGAGGCAATATGAGATGTGAAATTACCACTGATAAAGGACAAACTTTTAAATAGACTTACATGAGGAAGTATTCTGGTTCTCTTTTTTTTTAAAAAAAAGAATAATCCAGCTGTGGATACTGATTCTCTAGCAGGCACGTAGCCAGCAGCACAGTGTGTGTGTGTGTGTGTGTGTGTGCGTGTGGGTGGGTGGGTGGGTGGGGGACAGAGCCCCTACTCAGCCAACCAATGAGGGCCACCAAACCAACATTTCTCCTTTTTGCAAAATACAGTTGAAGATCATCCGGGTCCAAACATACTTGAATACAACAGGATCGTTTATATCATATTGACCTTATTATGTATTTTGGTGGGTGTGGCAGACATGCAAACAATCATGTGAAACTGATGATGTAGTTGCAGGCCTTGATTGGTGTTTATATGGCATCTTTTTATTGGTTCATGTAAATCATGTACTATTTACATGGTCAACAAGGAAGATAAGAGGTATTGAGAACAAAACATATAAGGAAAGGATGAGAGATCTGGGCATGTTCAGCCTGGGGAAGAGAAGACTGAGTGATGACACGATTATACTCTTTAAACATCTAAAGGGCTGTCACAGAGAGGAGGAGGCAGGTTTGTTCTCCGCTGTCCTAATGGGTATGCATCCAGGTCTAATGATTTTCAGTTATGGGAAGGGGAGAGTTTGATTGAACATTAGAAGGAACTTCCTAACAATAAAAATGGTTTGACAGTCAAACCAAAGAGAGATGGTGGGGTCTCCTTCTCTGAATGTCTTCAAAAAGAAGCTGGACAGCTCCCTGCTTGGATTTTCTGCACTGAGCCAGGAATTAGACTTGATAGCCCATGAGGCCCCTTCCAACTCCATGATTCATATATTTATATAGTATCAGTTGCACTGGTTGCCAGCATATTTGCTATACTTGTATGTAGCACTAGTCTTTGAAGCCTGAAGGTCTGAGTCCTGAGTCCTTTGAAGCCTGAAGGTCAGCGAGGGATTGCCTCTACCTAGACCAAACTGAGTGAGCATCCTATTGGCGTGCCTGCCTATAAGAGCCATTAGGCCAGCATACATGAGGGATAGA
This sequence comes from Ctenosaura bakeri, assembly GCA_948474755.1. NCBI lineage: Eukaryota > Metazoa > Chordata > Lepidosauria > Squamata > Iguanidae > Ctenosaura > Ctenosaura bakeri. Next base: position 16,109 of record CAOLHI010004545.1, read on the forward strand.
GCCTTCTCATCAATGGCCTCCCTCTTATGAAACTCTGGCCATTTCTGCACTATACTGTTATAGCACTATTATTCTACTTTCGACATCCTATAGAATCCTGAGGTTTGCAGTTTAGGGAAGGGCCTTGAGAATTCTCAGCCAGAGAGCTCTTTGACCTCAGTAAACTGCAAACCCCAGAATTCCATAGGATGTTGAAAGTGGAATAATAGCACTACAACAGTATAGTGTGGAAATGGCCTCTGTTGTGAGGCTTCAACATTTCAAGCTTTCAAGAAAGCTTTTTAAAATGATGGCTCTTATTGCTTTATTATATTTTGTGATTTTAGGGTTTTTTTTTGTAAGCCATCTTGGAAATGGCTTCAAAAATGGCTTATAAATCTTACAAACACATGAACAACTAACAATTTTTTTTCATGAATTCCAAAAACAGAAACCTTGGGATTAGATTAATACACTGGCCTGTTTTAAATAATGCAAAGAAGGTTCCTCATATAGAGCTATAGAGAGCACATTACATCAGTCATGCAGTCCGATATTTTTTTACTCAGGACTTAAAGATCTTAGTGGACAGAGTAATTTAGATAGCAATATGCCTTGCTTCACATAAGTCAAAATATGGTAAGCCAGCACTGCTATTACATTAGGTTCCCCCCAGCTCATTCTGCTGAGTGAGGCCCTGGACTTCTGCCCCAATGTCCTGCCCTGACAGTACCAGTGTATCACTCCAGTGCCCCAGCATATGCATTGACTTCCTTTCATTTCAAGGATACAATTTATCATTTGGTTTTCTGGCTGATAAAAATCTTAATAGCTTGGCCCCACTATATGTATGTTAAACAAATTCTGTCCTTCCTCACTCTTTTGGCAATTCTGGCTGTGGACTGTCGTTAGACAGAAAGGCTTGTGGGCATTTTCAGAAAGATTCCATAGATGTGTAATTCCATTCCCCAAAGATGAACCAATTCTTGAGCATCATGGAAAGCACCACAGGCCTTAATTTTGCTGACTTTTGGTTGGCAGGAACAGCGGCCCCTTCCTGGGGAGAGCTTTATAATATTTTGAATTTGCATTCAATGTTAATTTAATAGGTAGACTCACATATTACAGCAAACATCTAAAACCACTTTTTGGAAATATTCCAGCCTCTGTTTAATCTATATTTAAAAGCTATGTCTAATCCATTAATGAAGCAGATTTAGTTTAGTCCTGGGGGTTAGCAGGGAGAAAGAAGAAGAAAATTAATATTGGTATCATGACAAGTTCTGCTCATTACAAGTTTCCTCTTTTATTATTATTTTCTTGTCCTTCTGCAATCACTTTCTTGCCCTTCTGCAGTTGTGATCATGCAATGGCATTGTGTTTCTGTGACAATGCTGTAAGACACCCTTTAAGCAGCTTGTCAGAAACTCAAGCGATTTATCTCCATTGTCACACCGATTATCTGACAGTGATGTTTGGCTATCGGATAATTGCATCTCTTAACATTTGGAAGATCAGACTGGCTTTGTCAGGCCTTTCCATGTTGTGTTTTGATTTGTTTTATTATGCTGCATCCCAGAACAGATTGTTACCTTGGTATCTGATTGCAATGTATTTTGATTTCTTCAGACTCTTCTGGCTACTGGGTTCCCAGGAGGTGACAGGCCAATCATGCATCGTCCAGACTTTCTATTTGTGTTTGATCTTTCTCCTAGACCTAAGTACACTTTCTCTCTGCTTGGAGCAACACCAATAATGCTTTTTCTTCTTCTTACTTTTCTGCCTTACTCATTGTGTGCTGAAGGGTGAGGAGGATGTTCACTCACCAAAAAACCCACACATACACAAAGTATTGGGAAAAAAAGTTGGCAATAACTTTACTGGTTACAGCTATTAATGAGTTGGACCACACAAGGGTCCAGATCCAGGCATCAAGCCCTCACAACCCTTGTGCTCTGGCTCCCTCAACCTCTCTGGACGGACTTTCGGCTTTCTGGACCTTTTGGATTTGACCTTGACTTGGCTCAGCTCAGCATTTCCACTTGTTGGTTGTACTGGACACTCCCCGCTGCCTCCTCTTCCTCTTGGGCAAGTACCTTCGCCTCCCCTCCCTTGCTGGCAGAGAGGCACAGGCAGGGAGTTGGACTCTGACACTGCCTCCTCTTTGGACTGGCACGTGGTAGGCAGCTGCCTAATTAATCTGACAAGGAGCTTAAAAGTGATGGGCCTCCTGCTGTTGGATTTGCGGGGTGACATTCTCTTCCAACCCTCCACCGCCTTTCTATGAGAATGCGGGGACCACATGGAGAACATGGCCACCCTGAGACGCAAATATGCTGCCTGGTAAGTTGGGCAGCTGCCATTCCATGCTGCTGGTTAGGGTTGCCAGGTCAAGACTCTCCCAGGTCCTGAGATTTCAGGGCTCAAACACTGAGACCTAGAGATAACCCCTTGTGATACCATAGGGTGAGCCAGGTGATATTAAAAGAGAACACTCCAGTGATGTCATTAAGCATGATGCATTAAGCATCAATCACAGTTGCCCAGAGTATACTATTCAAATAGAAAAAACTCAAACAACCAAGTACAAAAATATGCACACTCTCTTTAAAGCAGTACTCTTGCCCTGAAATTTCTCCTCTCCATGAGAATCTGACAATCATGGCCAAGTCCTGAGATTTAGGAACCCTACTCCCACTGCTATATGTACGAGTTCTGCTTTTGCTGGACCCTGGATTTTAAGTAGCTTGCACTAGGGAAAGCAGTAGTGGTAGAAAGGGAAATAAGCCCCATTCTCATCTTCAACAGCACATTCACCAAAATGTGTAGTGTACAGCACAATTATATTCATCACAGAAGCTATGAATTGGGGACTTAGTATATGCATCTTAAGGGTATAATCTGGATTTTTGTTATCATCAGCAAAAACCATTCGACAAATTACCACTTCAGTCACAGAGCAACAGTTTGGCCCTCCAGCTCAAATGTTGTAATAACCAAATGCAAACCTTAATAAAAATCCAATAACATTTTGCTAAAAATGGTATCAGCTTGGTGTATCTAAAATGGAAGGGCTCAACTGTACAAGGTTGTAGGTCTCAGTTTGTACATTAGTAGAGCGCCATTCACATCTTCCACCAAATGCATGGAACGGATGGCTTTCCTCCCTGCTTACATCAGAGCTGGCCAAAGTGCTGCCTTGGGACAATGTGTGGCCTCCAAGTTTGTTGGACTGAATCTTCCTTGGGGGTTTCTAGCAGAAGAGGGCAAACTGCTTTCCCTTGAAGCTCCAAAGAAACAGGCCATTCTTAAATGCTGCTCCTTAAAAAAATTTTTTAAAAAATCCCCACTTCTCAAAACCAGAAGTAGGTTTCCAGCCACTTTGGTTTTGTGTTGCTATTTAGCCCTTTTGGCAGTCTGCACATCCCAGGGCCCAAATAGTTCCAGGCCCACTGGAGTTGTCAAGCCATGACCTATAATGAGCATGGTTCTGAAAGCAAGGACAGACCAACTAGATTCTCCTTGAGTCAGTACATAGGTCATAATCTATCAATCAGGTTGTTTGAAGGATTGTATTCTCCCATATAAGTCTGCCCATGTTTTGAGATCTTCTGGGGAGACCCTTATCTCTGTATTACCATCCTCACATGTACATCTGGTGGGAACATGCAAGACTGGCACCCTCTTGGCCATCCGCTCTTATGCATGTGAAGATTCTCTTGCTTCAGCAGGCCTTTGAGGGTTTGTTATAGCCTGGGTGCTGATTTGAGTTTGCAAAATTTAAGACACTGACCCTGAACAGTGTGTTTGTATAGCATAAAATATGAAGTATGACATTTTGTGAAATGTGTGTGCAATGCTAAGGGCATAGGGATTGGCTAGTTCTAGATATAAAGTCAGCCTAACAAAAACAAAAGGATAGGCTTGAAAGAGAAATATAAATAGTGAACTGACTTATAAGGAACCCATGAAATGTACTGCATTTATGGGTTACTTAGCTGATGCAATCAGAGTGTCCTGAGCACAAGTCAGCAAATGCTCATGGCAAGCGGTTGGTGTGTAGGAACAGTCAAGTAATCAGTCCAGCCTAGGTCACTCACTGTCAACTGAATAAGATGCAGGGAAAACACACGGGTGGTCTTTAGCTGGTCCAAAGGTTGTATCAGCAGGTCAGAAATCCAGTTACATGAGCCAGCAAAGAGTAGAGTAGTCCAAAACACAGTCAGTCCAAGGACAAGACAAGACAGGAATGCAGGAGAATATTGCTAGTCAACCAGATAAGACAGTTGTCGGCACTAAGACTGGGAAAGAACTGCCACAATATTTATGACCATCTCCTTCAAGGCTACAAGTGTCTCATTAGTGCTAATGAGGACGGGGTTTGTTTCTTAAATGGCACTGGGCTTGGTATTTCTCTATCTCTCAGTGAAGGAGGGTGTGTGTGTGTTGTGTTCAGTGTTTTAACTTCTGCCATGTTCTTTTTTTTTTAATGATTTTTATTGAATTCTTGGGGAACAAGATTATTAAATTGTTGGGGAACAGGATCCTCAACCTCAGTCTCTTCAGATTCCGAGGTAGCTGCAGCTTCTTCACAATTTGCCTCCTCTTCTTCATTATCTGGGTCCTCCAACAGGTGAGTTATGACACATAGAGCTAATGTTGTCCGATGGAAGGCAGTCAAAAGTAAGTGGTCAGTGAGCATTACATCACGGAGTAAAGACCACAAAGATCCTTAGCCTGATGGGAGGAGAATATAATTTACATAAGTGAAGTCCATTAAAGATCTATAAGCTGATTGGACAGAGGAAGGCTGGAAAGCATATGAAACTGACCTAGAGGTGACAGACAGTAGGGTGGCCATGAGTGTCAGCCTCACATATATCCAGACAGTTGTTTGATAACAGTTACACTTCTCCCAACTGATAAAAGAATGAGACAATGCTGGTAAAATTGAGGCAGTGGTAAAGATGTACTTCCCATTATGCTTGTAATGGATGATGCTATGTGTGGAGCAATGGCTGGGTGTTTATCCACAGATATTAGGTTGAAGTTGAATTGGCTGCTAAAGAAAAGGAGAGGATATAAAGGTTTGGTTTCTTATGAAGGTATGATGTAATGTAATGTAATGTTGTTGTGGTTGTTTTTGTGCGCCTTCAAATCATTTCCAACTTATGGCAACCCTAAGGTGAACCTATAGCAAAGTTTTCTGGGGCTGAGAGTGTATGATGTGCCCAACGTCACCCACAGAGTTTCCATGACCAAGCAGGGGACTGAACCCTAATCTCCAAGGTTGTACTCTAACACTCAAACTACCACACCGGCTCCACAATGTAATGTTACTTGTAGTGTAATGTAATGAATGTAACGTGCCTAGACACTGAAAGTCTATGTTCCTCCTTAAAGGGAGTGTATATAACCTAAAAGACAAAGACCCTGATAATTTTTCCATATTAATATCTTGAGTTTCCAACAGTTAAGAATGCTCGAGTGGAGTGTTGATGCTAACTCTGCCTTTTTGGACTTCACCATGAGCCCAGAAGACCTGAAGGTGATAACTGGGACCTCCAAACAGATACTGTTTAGCTGACAAACAGCAAAGGACCCTTATTGCCTCACATCTATAGAGGCTGTGGTTGGCAACTACACCTGTTTAGCCTGTTGTGGTGGGCAACTACAGTTGCATTAGTTGTGGTGGGCAACTACACCTGTTTAGTTCAGGGGGAAAGGGCATTTTATAACATGCTGAATTATCTACATTTGTTGTTTTTCTTTTGAATGGATATGCTTTTCAGTGATTTTAATTCTACTGACAGTTTAATTATGGCCAGTATTGCACTCCAGGTACTTATCCAAATATACTTAAATGGGATGGTGGTGATTATCCTGCCTTTTCCCAGCTCAGGGACTCAAGACAGCCTACCAGAGTTAAAATGGTGCTTAGAGGTCTAAAAAAAAAAAATCATACAAATTTTTAAAATACTGGCTAATATTCTACACTAGCTACTAAGTTAAGCATAGCTAGCAATTGTGAAAGTGATACAGTTACCATCCATGTATTTCAAGGGGCAAGATGCATAACAGTTCACAATTCACAAGGAATTCATGAACAACTTTGGTTCCCTGGTCTTCCAAGTCAACTGCCAGATCACAGCTAACCCTTGACAGAGGCATCATTTTTGATCCCCTCTGTGTTCTCTTTCTTTTTTTACACTTTTTGGGTAGAGCTTGGAAAAGTTACTTTTTCAGATTGCAAAAAGTGTCCATGTTGCTTGGGGGAATCTGGAAGCTGTAATGTGAAAAGTAACTTCTCCAAGCTCTTGTTTGGAAAACAATGGTATTTTCCTCAAAAAGAAATGACCAGCAAATATTTTCCATATATTAAATAAGATTTGATAACAGGGGCTAACAGAAGACCGGATAAAATTAACCTATGGGCTGGATGTGGACTTTTTGCTTCCTTCTGGTTTCTTGAGTTTAGTGAAGCCATACGTCATTGCAGGCCCTTCCTAACCAGTCTTCCAGTATCAGTATATAAGCCAAGGATTTACAAAATTAGAAGTAAACAAAACTTGGAGAAGTTACATTTTTAGACAACAGTTCCCATGATCCTCTTCATGGTATTGTAGTTAAACAATAAACAACAAAAGGAACATTTCCAAGGTCCTATAGCAAATGTTTTTGGATTGTCACTGAAGTTTGATTTGTTTCCTTTAAATCATACTTTACCGGTAATCTTTGAACATCTGAGAAACAGGAATGTGTAGGCTAGTGCAGGATGAAACACAAGAATCCGCATTCCCAATGACATTGAGAACTCTTGTTTAGAAGAAAGTTCTATTTTGGAATCAGTAACTTCATCAGTTTAGTGTGACTATTATATAGTTTATAAAATACCATCTAGTAGTTACTTTCAAGTTCCACTTTCAAACTGAAGAGAAATGTTTCAAACCGAATATACTGGCACAACAGATGTTAAAGTCATGCCCTGTTCAGTGAGCAAAGATATAATAACAGGGTGGATGAAGCATTGTCTAGAAACTATACACAAAAGAAATTTTTTTAAAGGTTAACATAAATAGAAATGTTGCAAATTCCATTCATTTGTTCCTTTGTCATGGGGGAAAAAATATATCCTGCACACCTGAGCAGTCCAATTTTAAATCCATGAAACTATGCCTCAGGCTAAGGCATTATTTTTAACAAAGCTTTTGTGAATGTGAATTAGCATTCCTGAGACTCAGGCATCATACTGATATGCTATAAAAACAGTAATTTTGCCTTGCGCTGGGCCAAGTCAGCCAACAAAGAGGGGAGCTTTGCTCAGACTGTAAGAATGTAATCATCCCCCTCCAAATGGCTGGCATTTTTCATTACCCAGTTCAATGTTGTTTCACTGCATAGATCCAGAGATACTCTTTTTTTGTCCTCTTTCATCATGAGTATTGCTCCCTCCCCCTTTGAGTTAACACTTGTCCAACTTCTATTATTTTTGTCCTGTAGAATATATTCTGCCAGACTTTTAGAATTATAATTATTGTTATGCTACTTTACTTATAAGTGCAGTAGAAGACCAACCAGACCAGAATGAATTGGAGGTATCGTGATTTGAACCTCAGCTTACTATGTAAGGAATATCATATATCACATTTATATTTTAACAATTTGTTCAATTTCGTTTTTTAATAGATTTTAGTGATGGCATTTACCTCACTTCTCTTTTTCTTGTATTGTTTATATCTAGAGAAAGTGGATTCTTGAGGGGGGTGTGTCCAGTTTTTTAGATCCCACCTTGAGTAATGAATTTAAATCAGGGCTTGCAGGGTGGAAGTGCTAGACTTTTTGATTAGCAGGGACAATGGTTTCATGTATAATTCAAAAATTTTGAGGGGAGGTTTGGCCTTAAGTAGGCTATTAAGACCTACTGGCTTTACAAATCACCTGCTCCTGGATGAGGTACAACTGCCAGAGCAGATTCATTGGTGCAGATTAACACAGTTAACTATATTTTTAGATTCCCTGTAGTTATGGTGACTACTTCACAATTTAGCATTTATCAGTATATGTAATGCTGTGTCAGCAGCTTCAGACCATCAGGTTTGCATATCCACCATGAATCCTTAGGCAGATGTCAGATGTGCTTCCATACAGTTCTGGTTAAAGAATGGAAGTGAAGGAAGAACAGCTGTACAGCCTTGCCATGGAAGCCTGTTCATACCAGTAGATCAGACTAGGTTAAGAGGTAGCCCTGTGAACTTTGCTTGTTGCACTAAGTATCCAGGATAATGTAGTTGCTCTTTGGTCCAACTGAGAGTAGACAGGACAAGAACCAGAAAAGAATCAGCATGATATTAGAATAAAAGCACAAAAGAATATCTTGAAAAAAATCTTCAGCCTATAAATAAGTTCAGTTAAAAAAATAGTTCACCATACTAAAGGCTGATGGTCTAGAGAGCCTAGAATTCAGCAGATGTTTTTTGGAGAAATTTTCTTGCTTTCAGATATTGATCTAGGCAGCCTGGTAGGTAACACTGGAGTGGGAGAATGATGCAGATACACTGAAGATTTTTTTTCGCTACTGAATGCATGGTCTGTGCTTTCCATTGTAAAGCTCTTTCCCCATCAACAGCAAGGAAAGAGGGATTTTATAGCAACATAGAATCATAACTGGAAGGGGCTTGGCGGGCTATCAAGTCTAAACCCCTGCTCAGTGCAGGATCTCCAGGTAAAGCATGTCCAGCAGGTAGCTGTCCAACTTCTTTTTGAAAATATTTAGAGAGAGTCCCATCACCTCCCTAGGCAATTGGTTCCATTGTCAAACTGGTCTTACTGTGAAGAATTTCCTTCTAATGTTAAATCAAAATCTACTCTCCTGTAAAATAAAACCATTAGATCTGGTCCTATCCTCTGAGACAGCAGAGAACAGATTTGCTCCCTCCTCTCTGTGACATCCCTTGAGTTATTTAAAGACTGCAGTCATGTCACATGCTGGTTTTGTAATCAGTACATAGATCTTTGAAAATGCTGCAACCAATACTTCTGTTGTGGGCACATTCACTAGCAGGGTACTATGTACACATGATGTATTTTTTTGGTTGACCCAATGAAGTTATTATTGTTTTGTGGATTTTGGAGGGTTCCATGTGACACTCCTGGATTTCAGTGTTTCCCTCCTAGAACATCATCTGGGCCATAGAGGAGTGCAGGGAAGAGAATCTACCCGACTTAAAATATTTCCTGCTTCTGTCTTAGAGACCCCCAACTGTCCCAATTTGGCAGAGACAGTTCAGATTAATCCTCTGTCTTCTGCCCTTTTCATCCGCTCTTCAAATGTCCCAGTTTGTCTTTTGTCCTCCCACTTCCTCCCTTTGTTCTCAGCTTATTTCAGTTGTAGCAAACTCAGTAGTTTGCATTCAGTTCACTCAGCAGGAGTAAGAGAGGATAACTGGAGGTGGAATCTTGCCCTTCTCAGTAGGCTTAGGCAAATACAAAGTGCTGCAGCCTTGCTTACCTTGCATGTTCTTCCATAATAACAACTAGGATATTGCTTGGACACACAACTCCCTGTGAAATATTGGAGGGCATGGCTTTATTGGTCCCCCTTCTCTCAGTGGAACTACATGCTAAAACCTGGTGCTATACATGCAGGTTACAAAGATTGTGCTAAATGTCTCGCAGTAAATTTTACTCTTTGGCAAAAACCCCTAATGTTTTAGGTTTAGCCCAGAGCACATTTTTACAGCAGAGTTATAAACCTGTGAAACAATGTTTTTTGTAAAGCAAAGGCAGTGATCTACAACAGCTGAAGAGAGACTTTATAGTCTGAAACATCCTAAAATTGCTTTGAATTACTCAATGCATATTTTATGCACATAAATTTTAAAGCTACGCTAAGTCTTCCTGACTCCTCCAGGGGACTTGCTTGGGGTGACTGAAGACTCTTTGTTAAACTCAGCAAAAATGTACTCACCTCATAAAAATCACTTCTGGTTGGACAGATCCAAAATCATCTTGAAAAGGGCAAGGATTTTCTTTTCTTTTTTTTTGAAAATATGTCATTTATTTAAACAATATTGCTGTGTTAGATACAACTGTAAGACAAATGTTAGCCACTGACACAGAATGCCTTGCACACTAATATACAACAGGTCCACATTTCCATTTAACTGAAGGGAGAGCAAAAGCTTTAAAATATTTCCAGTAAGGTAGCTGTGATAGTTTCTCACAGCAAAAGCAAGAACTAAAAGCCTAGTGGCACCTTAAAGCAAGCAAATTTTTTCTGGCATAAACTTTCGTGGACTATGGTCTAGTCTGATGAAGTGAGCTATAGTCCTTGGATGCTACATCAAATAAAACTTGCTAGTCTTTAAGATGCTACAGTTCTCTAAATGGGAAAGTCTTTAGCGGGGAGGGGGGGCATAAAACCTAGTAGAACTTTTCTTTCCACAAGTGAATGACTACATTAGATCAGCTAGCTATTTAGGTTGTTAAAACATTATTCTACAGTTTACAATTTTAAATCTGTCATAAAACTCTCACTAAAATTAATCCACAGATGAAATCATCCAACTTTTCTCTGAGCCAGCTTTTTAAAGTCATCTTTTGTTTGTATTGTTACCACTACTTCTTTGATGCATGAATTGCCCAGGGAAGAGGTAGACCTATAAATGAAACAACAAATTATTGCAAAGCAAGAGTATCCCCAGACAGCCAGCATGGTGTAATGGTGTGAACGTTGGACTACAACCACATGATAGGTTCACCTTAGGGTCACCATAAATTGGAAATGACTTCAAGGTGCACAACAGCAGCAGCAGCAACATCCCCAATGGATGGCTCTCCTACCTCTGCTGGAAGTCACTCAACATAGGAGTGCCTAACTTAGCTCTCTGAGTAACAAGACACTAGAAAAGACATGAACCAATGTGATATATTGGATTGAATGCTGGACCAGGACTCTGGGAGACCAGGGTCTGAATCCTTGCTCAGCCATGGAAACCTACAGGGTCAAGTTACACTTTCTCAGCTGAAGAGGAAGGCCATAACAAACCTCCACTGAATAAATCTTGCCCTGCCCCACTTACAATATAGTTCCCATAAGCTGGTGTTGACTTGAAAGTATGTAATATCAACAACAAAAAGGGAAAGCAGAATCATTAAGAAGAACCTGAACAGTATCACCTGGAGAGCAGGGAGAGCAAGTAGGCAAAAGTAATCTGATCACAGTCCTCTGTGCCATAGTGAGTTGTGTCATATTTCTGCTTTATCTATAGTAATTATGCCCACTTACATCTGGCTTTACACATATTAATGTAATTTAGCAAATGCAAATTTTACAGAAAGTTGGCCTTCCCTTTTCTTGCCAGTGCCTAGTTCCTTTTTGTGTTAATGTATAAGTGACCTCAGTAAGTTGTGGTGATGTTAGGCCAGTGTTTGAAATGGACAGTGCAAATGACCTGAACCTTATCTCTGATAAGTTGGAGAGGCTGTGCACTGGTGGTTCATCTGTGATAGGAGATGGTGGTTGGCCTGTTTTGGATGGAGTCACACACCATCAGGACCGTAGTCTGGGATACTCTTTAGATCCAGCCCTTTTATCAAAGACCCAGGTGACCTTTGTGGTGTGGAACACTTTCTGCTAAGTGAAACAGGTGAGCCAACTAACCTTCTCCTAAGTAAATAACTAAATAAACTATCAAATGCTCCTGCAGAACCCGAGTCCCTTCCAGCCATATTTTGTCCAGTTCCCAGTGATTTCCTATAAATCTCTAGATATCACTGTTGTCTGTTTGCAGTTTCCCCAGTGTAAACTAATTTGAATATATTTTAGCCAATAGAAGCTCAGAACAAACACAAGCAATCCTAGGCTAGCCACAATGTGATTGCAAATTAATAGTTGCCTATTCAGTATTCACTCTTCCTGTTTGGCCAAGATTTAGAAAATTATGTTAAATTCTTGTCGCTTGAAGAAACAGCTATGTATTAACTGGGAGAATAAGATGCAGCTTTGGTTATTATACTTTCTTTCTAATTAAAATCCCATTCAAGCCCCCACTGCAGGGCAAATGCCTTCTGAGGCAAGATTCCATTCAGTCGAGTGGAAAAATGCAACCCCTGGACATTCTACGATGTGACTCATTGGGTTTTGATCAAACTGAGAAATTATCAAATAAAGATGAAAACTATTAATAGTGAATAAGTATCTAGGAAATGCCAAACTGTGTTTCTGAGGAGTGGGAAGAACCTTAATGGATGCAGTCAATTGGTGACAGTAATAGAAGCAAAGCAGAAGCCAGTGCTTAAGTAAGCATGGGTGTGGGCACTGGCTGTCACATCCTCTATTACATGCATACACAAAGAGCTGTGCTAAATGAAGCATTCAAATTTGTTTAAAAAAAAGTTAAAAGAAGTAGGTAAAGCAAACCAAAATTATAATTGAAATTTTCTAATCCAAGCAATAAAATAGCAGAACTGCATCAGACTAAAACATGTGCTCATAAAGGCCTAAACACCTTGTTACCATGATTTCTGGGGTCCCTTGGGGGACACCTCAATGTGCTCCACATGATGGGGAATGGAAACTAGCCAGAGCATGAGCAATAGCAATGTGAGAGGCAGGGTAACCTAGCAGGGTCTTTTTACCCAGTTTTTATGGGATCAGGCCAAACCAAAAACCAAACAAAGATGCCCAATAAAATGATTTTATTGAATGAAAGTCTCACGCACCAACGCAATCACTCACACACTCACTCAAGACCTATTAAGAAGCAAAAGAGAGGAAACGGATAGGGGAATATGAAGGAGTTGTGGCTGGGTTAATACTGCAACTTTTCCTGAAGTCCTTGGTCTGGGAAAAACAGCAGAGAAGTAGAGCTCAGCACGGAGAGGGCTGAGGGGATTACTCAACGGACGGAGAAATGGTCAGCTGGGATGACCAGGAGTGATCCAAAGAACCGCTCAAAAACTGGGACTATTTGTAGGGGGAAAAGTACCTGGAGGGCTAATACTTTCCCGGGGAGAACAATGGGTGTTGCAATGAAAAAAAAGCTCCAGGACTTCCTTTGTGTGATGAAATTACAAGGTGTTGCCAAAGTCTCAGGATCTTTGGCTGCATGGGTTGTGGTGTGACTTCGTGTAAATGGTCCTTGCCTGATAGTATTTTGCTCAACTTGGGGCAAACATGCTAATCCCCTCAAGTCAGCTTCTCAGGGGCTGAGGACCCTTTGTTTACTGTGAGTTTGCACAGCTTGAGGTCTCCTGGGGCAATGTGACTGGGGATTTTACTGGCCTGACCTGATTTTCGATCGTGCGACCATTGCTGTCTACATGCTCATCCAGGAGAACTCTCAGGCACATGGAATCATATTTAATATCAAAATTGTAGACCCTGGGACAGGGTTTTCCATTGGGGTAACAATCTATACAAATTAATAGGTTTTTAAGACCCAGAAAAACTGTAAAAGGAGGAGCACACATTGGAAAGGGTGTTTCAGAGTTTTAGTGCTTCAACTCCGATTTCCTTGATCTGTCCACCAGCCTAAAAGTTGGATGTTTAAATGCTTAGGAAGGTTTCTAAGGGTGATGGTGCTTCTTAAAGTATAGTGGTTGGAGGCTAATCAAATTTTGTCCTTGTCAACAAATGAACAAACTATTGTAATTGGTATAAGGGTGGAATTATACAGTCCAGTCTTCAGCCAACTTATTGGTAGCTAGGGGAATGAAGCCAGGTAACATTTTTACTGGAAAGTGGTCAGATGTGGTCACTGGCCATTGATAAGGCATTGATTACCAAGAGTGGATGTTGGTAAGTGACTCTGACTTGGAAGCTTGCAACATACATCCTAGGTCAGTTCTGTACTTTCTTACTGTCCCCACTGCCACCAAGCAATGACTATGCCCTCTCTCCCTTTCAGGAGGTCAGGAGGTCATCATGTATTCAGCATCCGCAAGACAACACCACTCCATTATATGGGATTGCCATATGTTCATAATGCTATGCCTCGTTTCACAGAAGGATTTTGTAAATTTCATAGCGTAAGTAGAAAATAATCAACTTCAAATCCAACTGAAATAATTCTACTTTATGAATATAATCCAAATTCCACTCATTTAAAAAGAAATGAGGTGCAACTAACATTTGTTGACCCAAAAACCTATTGTTAAAAACTGTGGCAACAATAGCAATAGCCAAATTTGAATATTACATTAAAAATATATTACACATACAGAAAAATATCCGTATGAGAGCATGAGGCATTTACTATAGTTCTAGGATCACTTTGAATAAGTTACTATTGCATATTTGGAGGATCAATATTTTAATGTGCAGTTGGAATGAATTTCAAGCAGATTTATTACAAAGTAGGATGAGAAGAGATTCAGTGTGTCTCTGGAGACCAAGGCAGCTCAGTCATGGAAATCCATTGGCTGGCCTTAGTCAAGTCACAGTTTCTCAGCCTCAAAGGAAGGCAAAAGCAAACCATCTCTGAACAAATCTTGCAGAGAAAATCCCATGATTTGGGGTCACCATTAGTCACAAATGACTTGAAGGCATACAACAAGAAAGGATGGGAAGATTTCCCTTTCCCCCATTCACATCTAATAAGCCCATGCTGTAAGAGACATCGTGAGTATGGGTTTCTACTGCATGGTGATTTTGGCTAATGGTCTTTTATAGTCCTTTTCTCTGTGAATTTATTGGATCATTTGGCTTTCATTGGAATAACGTGATAAACTGAAACAAGGTATTTCACCGAGCAAGAGTGTTAGTGGCATTTGGAACTGAAGCTTCCAATATTATGTTACAATGAAATCATTCTGACCCGTACCTATTGAGAAAGTCTAATAATAACTAAGTGTTCATTTAGACAATGTTAGCAGCTAAACTTGTAACCTCATTCTTTCGAAAACTGCATTTGCTGCTGTTTAAAATTATTGGCATGATAAAGTTTTCAAGGCCCAAACTGTGCTCATCTGGGGATTCTAACTGGAAAATGACAGACCGACTTAGATGTCAACATTCATTTTTTTTAATTAGTTCTTTTCCTCATCATTTTTAAGATTAGTTAGTTCTCAGACAGAAAAGCATCAATTAGAAATCAAACTTGATAACATTTTATTTTCCTTACACTTTAAGTATTTTAATGCTGAGTCTACAGCACAGTGACTAATATCCAATAAAACAAACAAAAACACAGACAGTTGTGAAGTAATCTCATTTTGTGGTTAATTTCTGAGCCAGCAAAATAATTAATGCAGAAAACTTTCCAAACAAGGGAAGGGATATGGATTAATGAATTCATTCTCTTAATTATAACTCAAAGAGAAATTCTCACTAGTGCATTAAACTACCATAGAAGAGGTTGAATGCCCCATTACCCTCAAACATTTTGTACCAAGAGTACTGCTGATGGTTGACAAAATAATGACTACTGTAACATCAGACAAACAGTTCAGCGCAAAGAAAAAAAAATCTTAATTGCATTTGCCATTCTCCACATAAGCATATCTTCCACATACTTCTGATCCTTTAATCTATGACAAAAGGAGTCAATTGTGGTATTAATTCCTTTTTATTTGGAGTGTGGTCACATGTTATGCCGCTGGGGTCTGACTAATACTAAATATTACTGTTGACTGCTATAAGATTCATGTCTCTGGCTCTGTTGCAGCTGATGAAGAAAGCACATTGTACACTAATGGAGAAATCATATCCCAAGCCAAAGGGAAAGAAACAGTAAAGCAACAGTTGAACAGTAAACATATTTTAGAGAGCATATCTCTCCCCGCTCTCATTAGAGTCAGTAACTAGGTGTGTTTGTGGTCCATCTCTAATTTGTTGCATGTGCTGCTTGAACTCAATTACATTTCCCCCCCTGTTGGGTTTATTAGCCTTGAACCATGTTACAGCAAAAGGGTTGTTTGGAAATATATAAACTGAAGATGTCCTTCCTATCTCAAAATTCTGCCTTTCTAAGGACAAGTTTCCTTACATCTTTTTAGTAGAGTAGAAACATCAGAGTTCTCAGCTGGGATGTAAACAGTGCAGAACTATGCAAATCTGCTCAGTTTCAAGCTCCAGTGGGACTTGCTGTCTGGTAAAGGGTGTATAGGATTGCAGCCTTAGTCTGTCTTTCTGCTGTATTTATTTCCCTTGGGAACTTCTTCAGTCTCATCCTTCCAATCATCTGTAAGGCCATTTCTGCACTAGCCTGTTATAGTGCTATTATTCCACTTTCAACATCCTATGGAATCCTGGGGTTTGCAGTTTTGGGAGGGGCCAAAATGAGAGAACAATGAGAAAAATGGAGGCTGTTGCAAGAAAAAAAAATCATGCCAGGATGCATTTTGAAACAAATTCAGGTGGTCTCTAGAAGATTCAAAATGCTTTGGTTTACTTATGCAAAGCTTATTGATCTGGTTGATTCATTTCATCTCTGTATAACATTAGTTTTGAATAGAATGTTTACTGAAATATGTTGAACTGCTTTCTTTTTGTGCTGCAGGAACCTAAGCCCAAGAGCTTTCTACGTTATTTCAACCTTTGGTACCAAAGCTGCTGCTAAAGAAGTCATGCCTAGGAACACATTTACTTCCTTAACTGACTTATACCCGTACAAACAATTTAAAACAATTTCAGTTAAAAACAGTAAAATAATCTAAATGGGACAAAAAGCATGTTAAGACAGATCATCAACTTAAAACTGCAGAAAAGGCTAAAACATTTAAAATCTGGGGGTCCTATCACACTATACTCTTATAGTGCTATTATTCTACTTTAACTGCCATGGCAACATTCTGCGAAATTCTGGGGTTTGTAGTTTTGTGAAGCCCAAGAGTTTTTTAGCTGAAAATTCTAAATGTTCCTCCCTGAATTGCAAATCCCAAGATTCCACAGGATGGAACCATGGCAGTTAAAGTGGAATAATAGTGCTATAATAGTGTAGTGTGATAGGCCTACAATATCTACATTAAAAAAAATTAAATTAGGCCCTAAAACATTAATAAAAAGTCATATTTTCACTTGGTGCCTTAAAAAAAGCCAACAATGGTGCCAATCAAGCCTCCGAAGGAGTTGGGGGCATTCCATAAACTAAGTAGAGATCATAGTTAATGCCAAAAGGCTTCTCAGCAATGGAGGAGAATGAGTGGGTTGGGATGTAGAGATAATTGAAATTTGAGTACATATTGGAAAGCATGGCTTCCTGGAAACTCAAGTAACAGCATTTCAGGGTAATGTTCAGCACTGACAAATGTATATCCTCATTGGAAACAAATACTGATTGCATATGGCTTCAAGTGTTTGTTGCAGAAAACAATTAATAATTCTAATGTATTTTAGGTGCCATTGAAATATCAACTAAAGTGAAATTTGATGCAAATTTCTTTGGCAAAAACATCTGGGATATTTTCAGGTTGCAAAATACTAATTTCCAAAGGAGTACCCATGGAGGAAGATAACCCTCAGAGGCAATACACATCACACAGCAGAGGCTTTTGTGGACTATTGTCCTATCTCAGTCCCAGTACAGCTGATATATCAAACAAAACAAACTGAATATCTCCCAGCTTGTTACTTATTTCCAGACAGTAACCATGGGGTCATAAATAAAGTCCAACATAAACAAAATCTGGCAGGGTTTCAAGGCAAGAGAGTGTCCAAGGTCAATCCAAACATTTGTCAAAGCATCTAGCAAGGTAGAAGATCAGATAAGCTCTGACAACTCCTGGAGGGGAAGGATGCCAGCTTAGATAGGTCCAAAACCGAGCGCAGCTGTGACTTGATTGATTGCTGCCGGTTATAAATTCTGAGAGAGCAACGCTGGCTCTCTCTTTGCTGTCTGTGCTCTGCGAAGCAGGGTGTCAGTAAGTGTTCTTCTATATCTGAGGAGGCAGGACTCTCTGTTGGAGCTGGCACTGCCCTCTGGTCTGTTTCTGGCACTGTAATCTCTCTCTGTACAGCAGGTCCTGGCATGCCCCCTGTTTCAGTCTCTGGCATGCCCTCTGCTTCAGACTCTGAGTCAGAGTCCATGCTCTGGAAGCAGGGCATGACAACTATAAACTTTCCAGACTATAGCCTATTTCTTTAGATGCATGGAGTATATAGAATTTCAGATGTGTCTGTACATGTATAGGCTTGCCCAGGGTTGCTCAGTAGGTTTCCACAGCCAAGGGAGGATTTGAACCCTGGTCTCCAGAGTCCCAGTCGAACTCTCATTACACCATACTGGCTCTAAGCTAAACTAAATCATATTTCCCTCCAACAAATAGCCTTCTTGCCTAGCTCGACCTACTGGCCATGTGACATATACAGCTAACACCACAATTACTGACTGTATCTACCATGTGCTTTATTACCCTTTTCATATTGTAGAATTTGATGCAGTTGACTCAGATACTGAGATCTACAAACTGTTATCTGCAGATGCAGTTTACAGTATTAAAACATAATATTTCCCTTAAGAAGTATGAGCGTATACATGCTTATTGTTATGACAGAATTTGTATTGTCTGGCCTGCTAAGTAGATATAAGCTTGGAAAAATATATTGGACATAGTGGACAACTAAACCAGTGCTTGGTTTGGTGTACTTCAAGCAAAGCAGCTACAATTAAGATTGTTTAGTATATGTTGGTTATGCTTAATGGTTATATTCTATCACCTTATGGCCATCTATGGTCATATATACATTCTTGTGCACTGCCTTAGAAATCTCCAGAGGAAGGACAGTTAAGAAATAGTTCAAATAAGTTAACTTAATAAAGGCTATGAGTCAGTGGAAGAGGACATACTTTGTATGCAGAAGATCCCAGGATCAGTCTCTTGCATCTCCATTCTTATTTGAAACCCTTGAGAATCATTGCCAATCAGTGTAAAGTTGACAGTACTGAAGCAGAAGGACCAAAGGTGTGACTCATTATAAAGGCAATTTACAAAGATGGTAAAGGTTGCAGAAATCAAGTCCTCTGAGGAACATTTAAGAGAGCTGGGTATGTCTGAAGGGCTGTCATTTAGAAGAAATAGCAAACTTGTTTTCTGCTTCTTCAGATAACAGTGTGTATATACATGCCTACAAGGTGCCTGGAGGGTTATGGCAACCCCATTAATTTCATGGGGTTTTCTTAGGCAATGGATACTCTGATGTGGTTTTGTCAGTTCCTTCCTGTGAAATATAGCCTCCGGTACATGGTATTTGTTGGCAGTCTATCCAAGTACTAACCAGTGTTGAACCTCCCTAGCTTCCAAAATCAGATAGGTGCCTTTAGGATATTTAGGTGCCAGTACTCAGGTTCAAATTACAAGAGAGAATATTCTGACTGAATATTAGGAGAAACGCCCTGATGATTGCAGCCATTCACCAGTGGGATTGATTGCCATCTGGGAGAGGGTGAACTCTTCTATGGTGAACATTTTCGAGCAGAAGATAAAAGGATGTTTTATCTGTGGATTTCTTGCCTTGTCAGGAAGCTGGACTAGATTACCTTTGAGGTCCCTTCCAGCTCCATAGATCTATGAGTCTATATAATCATAGCTGTAAGATGATAACAGGAAGCTACAGTTGCTTTACATACATTCACAAATTTGGATAATACTGCTACTGGTCACATTGGCTGGGGATTTGGAGAGCTGTGGTACAAAAAAGTAACTTTTCCAAGCTCTGGACTTGATGCACTAGAAATATTTTGCAGCTGTAGATTACCTTCTGCCATGAACTTTCCCTGATGTGAGCCTGCCAGTTAAAAATCCAGTAAGAGAAAGGAAGAAGAAAACTGCTCTTAGTGGTCAATACAAGTATCTTATGTCTCTATTTGACCAGGGAGCTGAAAGTACAGAAAAAGAACTTAGCAATACATTTTCCACTGAAAAAGCACAAATGCTTTTTAACGCTGTCTGGCAAGCAATCCAAAATGCTTATTTTTTGCCATGCTATCAGAGCATAAAAAGGCTAAGCTCTCTGTTATTCTAAGATACACTCTTTAAAACAGTACTTTTCATCATTAAGAAGAATTATTACCTGGAGCAGGGTGAAACAGTGAATTAATTTGCTCTCAGTGGCCTAAACTCATCAGGGAAGCTTATGTGTTTTTCAATTGCCAGAATTATCACTCTTATCTAAACTGATCTATTGATCATTAATGATCTAGAAACCCTCAGGGCATGACTGATGAGTGAGAAAAATCCAATAAGCTCCCTTCCAAAGCAGAATACAAATAAGTTAGCATGCTATTGTTGTACCCACACAGAAAAACCTGGGGAGATGCTGAGTGAATTTGTAAACAAGATCATCGGGATGCTCCAGGCTGACCTTGAATTCTGCATTCGATTCAGATACCTCTTCAGACTGAAGCTTTCAGTTGAACAGGGATATGCAGGCTTATGGCAATCATATTAACAAAGTGATATTTCTAAGGTCATTTATTCTATGTGTGGAACAGACAAAAGTTTTCACTTCAGTCTTTCATATACTTGGATTAGCAAACTGGGGTTGAACGTCACCTTGAATCCCAGTTTTGGGACAAAGGGAGGATACAAATAAAAATCATCGTCATCACCATCATCAATCATCATCAACATCATCATCCTTGATGTGTATTTCTCTGACATTATTTTTGTCAAAGAGCAATAAGCCAGCATTTCAGTATTCACCTGTGCTCTCAGATTCTAAGTATGTAGACAATTTCTCTAATAAAAGGCGAAATATTTATATGATCTGAAGAGAAACCAGAGTATATTTCTATATGTTGGTGTGAAAACTAGACAATGTTGTAGTGGAAGAAAGTTCTACAGATACCATAGACTGCTAAAAAAGACAAATGACTCTTAGAACAAATCAGTCCTGAGCTCTCACTAGAAGTGAAGATGATGAAACTGAGGCTGTCATACTTTGGACATATTGTAAGACAGTGTGACTCATTGGAAAAGACAATAATGCTTGACAAACTGGAAGACAGTAAGAAAAGAGGGAGACCACATCACAGGTGGATTGATTCAATCAAGAAAGCCGTGGCCCTGAGTTTGAAGACCTGAGCAGGGCAGTTTATGGCTAGGGATCTTGGGTGTCTTGCATTCATAGGGTTGCCAGAAGTTGAGGTCAATGACAGGAAATAAAAACAATGCTGTCACAGGAAAATTAAATGTATATAGAAATGTGCCTGTATGAAATGAATGAAGGAAATCTGATTCTCAATAGTTAAGCATTTTTAAAAAACTTTGATGTCCCTTTTTCTGTTTCAGCAACTATGCCTTATTTTCATTATGAAATTCATACTTAGAACCCTTTACACTTTCCTGTGGTAGTTCAATGGTTATATATGACCTCAGATATCAGCAGCAGTATAGTGAATTCTAGGTCATGGCATCATGAATGGGAGAATGCTACTGTGCTCATTTCTTGCTTATAGGATTCTCTGAGGCACCTGGCTGGTGCTGGGAGAGGCCTTTGCTATGATCCAGCAGAGCTATACTTATACCATGCTATAAGTTCAATATTATACTGTTTAATTTCCCCCCCCACTTGAGATCAATATTATGGACCAGTGTTCTCTCAAATGAATTACCACATTCCCATTATCATTACTGCAGAGTTAACAGAAAGCTATGATACCTTGTAGAGATAAAGATAAAATTACATTTTGTGGTTGTTGTGTGTCTTCCAGTTGTTTCTGATTTATGGCGACCCTAAGGTGAACTTTTCAAGATTTGTTCAGAAGAGATTTGCCATTGCCTTCCTCTGAAGCCGAAAGAGTGTGACCTGTGCATCTCTAGATTTAGTCAGGATCAGTAGCAACCATGTTATTAATGAAGTCCATTCACAAACTGTTGTTGACAATACCAATATCCTGGCACTAGATAAGTTAATTAACACTTTTAAGTGTGATAAGAAACTGTTATCCTTCTTTAAATGTCTGGTGATTGACTGGGATTTTCTGTTGCATTTTAATGTGGCAGTCTGTGTTTCTGTCTGTGATACTATGTCTCTCTCTCTCTCTTTTTTAAACTTGTTTGACTACTTCAAGGTTGGTAGCAAGTATTCTGTGGAATCCCTCTGCTGTTGTTGGATTTTTCCAAATCTGAAGTGAATTTAGAGGTTCATCCCCAATCCATGGATGTCTATGTAATTTTGAAGAAAGTCAAAGATATGTATTAGGCTTATGAAATTTCTGTATTGGCTGGTCATTTTAAATGACCATTTAAAATGATTTATTATGCATCTATATGTATCCAAGTGTTGGTTATGATCTATAAAGCCCTATACAGGTCAGGTACAGGTGATTTGACAGACTGTATTTCCATATATGTGCCTGCTTGGGCCACTTATCTCTGTCGCACCATGTCCACAGGCCCAGCTGCTAGGGACATGAGATAGGACCTTCCCAATGGCCACCCCAGGCTCTGGAACTCCCTTTCTAAGGAAGCTAGAATAGCTCTCTCCTTATAGTCCTTCTGTCAGCAGGCAAGGACTTTTTTTAAAAAATTCTGTCAGATTTTTGAAAACGTAAGTTTCAAAGAAAGGGCTTTGGAGGACTGTACTGTTTTAACTGTACTGTTTTCAAACTCTTTTTAAAAATCATTTTAACTATACGTTCTAAATTATTTTAAAATGTTAACTTTTTAGTGTTAATATTCCTGGAAACCACATTGTATCCTAATTATACAGCAAAGATGGGCTATAAAGATTGATCATCATCATCATCATCATCATCGTCAGTATCTTGAAACATAGATGGAGGCTTCTTCAAGTGACCTTGCTGTCGGTCAGCTCTTTGACTTAAGATATGAAGTTAGATTTTAACTTCAGTGCTACCTTGTCTAAAGGAAGAACTTAACAAAAGTCATACATATTGATCTCAAGAAATGGATAAAATAGAAAGAGGACTCTATGTGCTGTCAACTTCAATGCAAGATCCAATTCTTTCACTGAACCTATTCAGCATCCAGAAGTGGATCTGTTTAATGGAGCATGAATGCAGAGCTCAAGTCTTCCTAGCCAGTTATACAGTTTGAAAACATCATATGTAACCTTAAACCTGCAGATCCTGAAATAGAAGAGAAATGGATCTATATTCATACCTTGGAGGTATACTGGTATATTCCAGTCATAGCCTGTTATTATTTTTGTTTTATTTTTATTTTAACACCCATTTTGGAGGCAAATCCTTCTTACAAAGCAAAAGATTCAAAACAATCAAATACCAAATACAGTTAGCTACTACAGCAGCAATGAAAAGTGCACGTATCAAATAAAAATGGGCATACATTCATTCCAAAGTGGACTGGAACGTGCAAGTCTTTCAACCCATTTTAAAATCAGGCAGGGAGGCAGCCATGCACACGTCCCATGGGTAAATCATTTGATAAGAATGGCCTATTAAAAGACCGACCCTGTCTCTTGCATCTGCCAGCCTAATAGATATCACTGGCAGGCAGATGAACAGGGCCTCTGTGGCCAAATTTAGGGACCAAGGAGGTTCATTTGCATCATTTAAAAGTCCAGGGTATTCTTCAAATAATCTGCTTCCCAATTCATTTAAGCCTTTAATGGGGACCAGTTGCATTTTAAATGCACTCCAGAAACATAGGGACAGGCACCAGTTGGAGCTTGCAAATAATCTTTAAAGCCAGTCCCATATAGAGTACATTACTAGCTTTACAAAGTTAACAAAAAACATTCAGTTCCTGAAACCCATAGTAAAAAATAGACTGAAACATGGTATTCTGTCCCAAGACCATTCTTCCCTCATTTGCAAGTACCCATTTTGCAGCCAAGTGGTATAACATTTTGATGTAACATGTACCATGTACTAAGAACCGGAAGTGAGGAGCACTGATTCATTTTAACAAGGTGAGAAACAATTTTGTAAGTATGGGAAAGAAAAGCCACTATAAGGTTGTTTAGAGGAAGTATTCAAATAGAATATGCTGTGGAGCTTTCTAAGCACAGGAGGCCAACTAACCTCTTCACTAGTGTTTCAGTACGGTGTCCAAAGCTGTTTCACCAGGCTTTTGGGTTGGGCTTAATGTGTATATACACACACACACACACACACTAAGCTCAATCCAAACGCCTGGTGAAAAAAAATATATATATATATATATATATACATACATACATACATACATACATATAGTGTGTGTGTGTGTGTGTAAGTGTATGTGTATATTGTGTACACACACACACACACAGGCTTTTGGGTTGGGCTTAGTGTGTGTGTGTATACAGTAGGCCCTCCACAATTGCAAGGGATAGGGACAGAAATCCCTCATGAATGTCAAATAATTGCAAATAGGGCGCTTCTCCTACAGGCTTCTGCTCAGCAGGTGCACCCATCCAGGCGAGGGGCAGGGAGACAGGGAACAGACAATCGCCTTCCCTGGACTTCCTGTCACTGGTGCAGGGCACATTTGCACTCATGGTGGGGGCAGCAGAAGGAGCACAGGGAATTGGTGATCATCCTCCCCATGTGGGTACACCCGCACCATCAGCAGGGGCAGCAGGAGTAGTGGTAATCACCCTCCTCAGACTTTCCTGCTGCCCGTGCGGGCACGCCCACATCTGCAGCACCAGTGGCAGTGGCAGTGGCAGCAGTGGGAGGAGTACAGGTATTGGTGATTAACCTCCCCAGACCTTCCTGCTGTCCGTGTGCACCCATAGCGGCAGTGGGGACAGTGGGAGGAATGTGAGGAATTGGCAATTGCCATCCCCAGAGCTTCCCACTACCTGCGTGGGCATGCCCACCCCTGGGGTGGCAGCGGGAGTGGCGGGAGGAGCACAGGGAAATGGCAATTGCCCTCTGCTGACCTTCTTGCCCCCTGTGCGGGCGCACCCGCACCTGCAGTGGGGGAGGCAAGAGGAGCGCAGGGAAGTGGTGATCGCCCCTCTTAAATCTTCCTGCCCCCCGTGTGGACATGCTCGTACCCACAGTCATGGCAGGAGGAGTGCAGGGAACTGGTGATCACCCTCCCTGAACCTTTCTACTGCCAGCGCAGAGTGTGCCTGCACCAGGGGCAGGGAAAATGGGAGAAGCAAGTGGGGTAGGAATGGGGTGAGAGACGGAGAATGGGGGGCACGTAGGCACCTCGTGAATAATCAAATTGGCGAAAGTGAAACCCGTGAATGTGGAAGGAGAACTGTATATATATCTCCTGCCTTCTGTGTCTCTCTCCAGACTACATTTGGGCTGAATTCAATCTGAAAATGCTCTTTTCAGACCATTTGTGAGGGGAAGAATTGGTAGTGGGATACCCTAGCCACAGTAGTTAGCCACCTGATCTAGAAAAAGCTACGTAGTGAACAAAGAAGATACAGTGCAGGAAATAAACTAATGTGGCTAAAATGTCTGTTGGGAGGAGCCGTGAAGACTGTGGGTGGTACTACAGAAAAGAATGTGACAGAGGTAGAGACTGTGCCTGAGATTCTACAGTGGGGTTGTGTAACATAAATGTCTCCACGTGGAGTTACGGTTGCCAGACATCCCTTATTATAAGAGATGCCCTTTATTTGAGCACTGGAAAGCTTGACTCTTATGTAGAGTGAGGAAGACATCAACTATCTGATATTTCGGTGTGTGATAAGAAGAATGAGTGTTTGAGATTTGAGATTCAAATTACTCTGAATTTTAATCACAACTATCAAGATTTTTTGATGTGATTAAAATGGATTCAGGTTTTTGATGCATGCCAAGAAAGAAACCAAACGGGGACTTTTCAGAAAGTGCATCATAAAGTAACCTATGGTTGGAAAATGTGAAGAATAAGTTAATATTACCAAGAAATGCATGGCTAAGTTAAGTGAAATCAATGCTTTTATTTGGTATTTAAGTAGCACACAGTTTTGTTAATAGCTGCTTCCTGACTGTCAACCCTTTGTATTGTGAATTTTGACTGACTCTCACTGCTGTTTTGAAAACTTGGCAACTTGGCTGCTCAAATTTTTCATCAGTTATCTCTATATTGATTAATGAGTTTGTAGAAGCAGAAGTTTATGGGACAGTTAATACTTCCATCTGAGGAGATATGTTGTACTTCACAAATTGGATTAACCACGGATTAGTCATTAGCCACATATATCCTATATACACAATGCCACTGTTTTTCTGGTTTCTTCAACTTTTGATCATAGTAGAACAAATAATAGCTCAATATGGTTTGCCTAGATTGTGTACTACAATTATGACATTTTTAAAATGCTCTACCAAAAAAGGCAACTAATAAGTTTTATTAATCATTTGCAGAATTAGACCTATACACATTCATCCTACTTACCAAGATGAATGGAACAGAGATTTAAACAGATATAATCATGCTGTGTCCAACAGAAAGCAAATGGCTGTTTGAAACAATGCCAAGATTATTAATAAATTCAAATCTTTAAGAAAATATTTTCAAATCTATGTTCCAATGGTATCTCACTCCATATAGACAAAGATTTATCATACTAAAAGCTTCGTTGAAGATGTAAAATTACAAAAACTATCTTCATATTTTGGGAGAATGTCAGAAAATTTTAAAATTCTGGAACTCTGTGACCTTTTCTGCACGAGGAAATTAAGATGAGCCAACGCGTCCTGTCACGGAGGTCGTCTGCACCTTGGATCAGACTAGGTTCAGACTATTTACCTTGGTTCCGCACCTAAGTCCAATTCAATACGTCCCCAAGTGGTCCTCCAGCACGCTATGTGAAGTCCGGAAAAAAGCAGTTTTTAAATTTTCCAGAGCGTGTCAGTTCGTTCCTGCTCAGTTGTGCAGATGCGCAGATTCACACCAATGTGAGCCTGCAATCAGCGGAGGGCAGGCTGTGGGCATGGTCAGCTTCAGCGGTTGTTCCGGACCCACAAACAACAGGAAGCTGCCATTTTGTCAGCCTCACCAGTGCAGATCTAAAGACATTGCGTTGCTCCGAATTGCCCTGGAATAAACAGAGGAGCCCTGCAGAAAATCCACGTTGTTTCAAGCCTGGAAAAAGCAGTAAGTAACAGCACGGAGCGATTCCTGGCCTCGTGTGGAAAGGGCCTGTATTAGCAATAATTAATGATTCAGTAGAGTGTAGATTGCCCCCAAACCCAAAATCTATCCTATTATGCATACTGAACACAACAGTAGAGTGTGTTGACAAACAGAATGATAAGTTCTTTACACACAGCAGCTAAAATAAAATCACCCAGCTCTGGCAGAAGAAAATGCTCCAATGATAACAATTTGGCTAAGGAAGTTGTGGGAAATTGCTTTAATGTTTAGATGAACTTATTATAAACGATAACTTAATTATCAGCAGAATGACCAATTTATTGAAAAATGGGTCTGATTAATTGATTAAATGGAAGAGTTAGCAAAAAGATTTTCCTTTTAGTTGATTCAGTTTAATTTAATGTGTTTGTCTCTGTGTTTAGCTGTCTCCTAGTTTAGATTTGCACTTTGAAATCCTATGGTGAACACTTAGCCCTTTTACATTACTGAGTATATATGAATAATAAGTCTGTTTTCTGAGCTAAAAGAAAATTAAAAGAAAAGAAAAGAAAATTTGGCACCCCTAAGTTATATACTGATTGTACAATGCAGCTCTTTGTGTTGCATGGCAATGTTGCAAAATTGAATGCACAGCTGAATGCACATGTGTGTCTGTGTGCTCACTTGCATGCCAGTCATTATGTGCATCTGCCTGTATCATGGCACCATATGCACAACCCCACTTCTGCAACTTTGAATTAAATGTTGATATTTGACATTAGACTAAAATGTCAAATCACTTTTGCAGGAGTATTTACACAGTTATATGACACTAAAAGGATCCTAGTCTCTGTGTTGCGACTTTTATCCACATAAAGATCTTAAGACATGGGATGTTATGTAGAAAATAGAGCAAGATTGTTTTCTGTTGCTTTGGAGACTAGAACACAAACCAATAGAGTTAAATTATTAGAAAGATTACTTAAATTACCTAGACCATTTCCTCATTATGGCCCCATCTTGGCACGGGGACACATTGAAGCCGGGCTGTGTTGTGTGCTACCACACAATGTCGTACATTTTGTTTCTATTTTGTTACTACACAGGAAAGTTTAACTTCTTTATCAACGCATCTTGATAAAGATTTCCTGTCCAGATTAGTTCTTCAGCTCAAATGCAAATATAATCACTCACTGAAGCTAGATGTACAGTGCAATTTATTTCTGTATCGTGATTTGATCTAATTATTGCCTTTAAAAATACTTTTTCCTGTTGTTGGATTTCACCTTCCCAATAATTTACAACAGTGTAAATCAGTAAAGCCAATAGAAAGATACTGCACTGAGCCAAAAGTAGAAAGATACTGCACTGAGCCACATCTCATTGTATCCTGAAACAACCTAGTCTAACATCGACAAAAGAAATAGGAACAGCGTGTCCCAACTGCTACCATCCGCCAGCAGCCAGCTGACAAAGGCACTGTTGGGATGATGCCGAGACATTGTGGGATGCAAGTAAGGTGCAGAAAGAGCCTTAAACATTAGGAAGAGCTTCTTTTCTGTAAGAATTATTTGATAGTGGAATGGACCTCTTTGGAGGATGAGGGACTTTCTTTCTCTGAGGCCTTTAACCAGAGATTGGATGAGCATCTTTCAGGAGTATTTTAGTTGCATATTCATGCGTAGCAGGGGGTGGAATCAATGGCCATT
This sequence comes from Ctenosaura bakeri, assembly GCA_948474755.1. Lineage (NCBI taxonomy): Eukaryota > Metazoa > Chordata > Lepidosauria > Squamata > Iguanidae > Ctenosaura > Ctenosaura bakeri. The sequence goes on from CAOLHI010004545.1 coordinate 44,737, forward strand.
GTGGGGCCTTCTTACTCTGACATTCTATGATTCTGAGATAGCATTTAATATTTGGAACACTGGCCACGTTGATATAAAGATCAGAGTATTAAAATAACACAGTTATTAAAAATGTATAATAAAAAAATAAAATGACACAGTTGTCTCAGAAAGAAACCAAACTACAGTTAACGTTCACCCTACAATGACATGAGATTTTTAAAACAAGCTATGTACATGTTGTTTCTATTTTGTTACTAAACAGGAAAGTTTAACTTCTTTATCAGTGCACCTCAATAAAGATTTCCTGTCCAGATTAGTTCTTCACTCAAATGCAAATATAATCACTCACCCAAGCTAGATGTACAGTGCTATTTACTTCTGTATCATGATTTGATCCAATTATTGCCTTTAAAAAGTACTTTTTCCTGTTGGATTTCACTTTTCCAATAACTTACAACAGTGTAATTCAGTGAAGCCAATGGAATGATACTGCACTGGGCCAAAAGTAAATCATGTCTCATTATATCCTGAAACAACCTAGTCTAATATCGACAAAAGGAACAGGAGTATCTACACAAAAGAAATCAGAATTGTAAAACAGGCCCATCAATTAAGGTTCTCAAACAACAGTATAACAGGCAGTGGCACCAAAATTAAAACGGATGAGACAAGGAAATGATGTAGCGTATACAGAATTAAAGTATTATTGTTTTACTTTCCAGTTTACACAGATAAATTTAAAATATATCTGCTTCTGTTTAACCTGACGCCCACAGTTTATTTATGTGCTTGACATGTTTTTTGTTTTCTAATTAAGACTGGCTTTTTTAAAAAGAAGAAAACAAAAGCCTTTAATGTAAGTTAGTGTGTGATGTTGAACTCAAAACTATTTATTCCCTGGATCAAGCATGCTAAATTTCTATTTCCTTTTCCAGATCTATCTGTACGGTGATCCCTGAAAAAAAATTAATCTCATCAGAAAACATCACAGAGCCTCATCCACATTTATGAGAGTTCGAGGCATAGAACCCTCATGAAGGGGGGAGGAGCCAACTACGATGGCAGAGAGAGGCTAAATATTCGACTCCCGGAACAGATGATTATAAAATAATTTCAGAAGCCTTTTTCAAAACAAAGAAAGAATGTGAGTAATTAATTGAATAATGTGGGAAAGAATGTAAGATAAGATAGTGGATTGGTTTGATTCTTCTCCAACTGGAGGGAAAATAAAAGACTCTGCTTAAACTGCAAATAACTGTTGAAACGGACTGAAAGCAAAACAGTTTTTTTTTTCCCCCTTTGTGGTCCTTGAGATATATGCCGCCTAAAAAAAAGGTCTATAAACACCCTGTTTGGAAGCGACCTACAGCAACAGATAAAACATATATCGTCTAGTTAGAGATTTTGAAAATATAAACTTAAACTCTAACGGAGACGAAAAAGTCATTAAAATGGCGGCGAAGAAAGCTGCGAACGGAGCTAATGAAGAGATAAAAACTTTTATACACAAGCTTATTACAGAGTCTAATCAAGCTCTTGTTACTACAATAACATCTAATATAAGGGCAGAAATGGGGCAATTGCAGGAAAAAATCTCACAGGAGTTAAAAGCATTGGACCTTAAAGTGGATGATATAAAAAAAACCCAAGGGAATCAGCAGACCAGACTAGCACAACATGATGGCAGGATTTCTTTGTTAGAGAGACAAATTATCCAGCTCCAAGACCAGAACAGAAGAAACAATGTGAGGATTCGTGGATTCAGAGCAGCCACAACAAAGTCAAAAATCCTTGAAAGAGGAAGTTTTAAAATGGCTAAAAAGCATTGTTCCTGAGATTTTATGGGAAGATTATGACATAGAGAGAATTCATCGTGTGTCAGCTGCAAGAAGAGGAATAATACCCAGAGATATTATAATGAGAATTGCGAATTTCAACAAGAAAGATGATTTGATGAGAGCTGTTAGAAAGAATCCAGGAATATTGAAGTATCGAGATAACACAGTGGAAATTTATAATGACTTATGTCGCGAAACAATAAATTGGAGAAGGGAAATGAAACCCTGCATCATAGTTCTACAGAGAGCTGGGATAAGATACAGTTGGGGATATCCCATCTTTCTGAAATTCCAATATGCTGGCAAATACCACAGAATAAATTCTCTTGAACAAGGATTGCAACTCCTGAGAGAACTGAAACTGATCCAGCAAGAGGAAAAGGAAGAGGAAGGTGCGGTTGGAGGAGCGGAAGAAGGAGCAGTGGGAGGAGCAACTGAAGAAGGAGCAGCGGGAGGAGCAACAGGAGGAGCAAAGAAGAAGACTTCGGGAGATAAACGAAAGGACAGAGGCTGAGGAGGACTGGAAGAAACAATATGATATAACAGAAGAAGAAGAAAGAGCATTTCATAGAGTAGGAGAAGGGTAGATGACTACTGAGTAAAATATATTCTTATAGATTATAAATGCATAGAGATAGATTTATATATATATAAAGCAAGAGGGTAGAGAGAGGGAAGGGAGGGGGAAGAGAGGGAAAAAAATATGGGAAAGAAAATAAATCGGGAGAGGGTATTGGTCTCTATGCCGGGAGTTGGCATACCTTCACCCCCCCCCAGGACCATGGCTGGTCGTTTCCAAGGCAGAAGCGCTTTGGAGGAAGAGGGGAGAAATGTTTGTGTGGGGAGGGGGAGGGGAGGGCGGGGAAGGGGGAGGGGAGTGGGAGGGGGGAAGGGAAGGGGAAGGGGAGCACCATCACATTAAAGAGCCAATGGGGAGTGGGATTAGAAAATTCAAAATATGAAAAATGGAGAATAGATTGAGAATATCAACATTGAATGTGAAAGGTTTGGGGTCAATAATAAAGAGAAAAAGGATAGAATCGATATTAAAAAAAGATAAGGCCGATATAATTTTTTTACAAGAAACACATGGAAAAAGAGATAAAAAAAATGAGCTTAGATTGAACTGGGTAGCCATTTATGAGGAAGCATTTGGTACATCCAAATCAAGAGGAGTTGCAATAATAATTTCCAAAAGATGCAATTTCATTGTAACAAGTGTGGAGTTAGATGAAAAAGGTAGATATGTAATTATACAAGGTGAAATAGATGGAGAAACATATGGCATAATGAATATTTACGCACCTAATGAAAAGCAAAAAGAGTTTTATGAAGAAATATTTAATAAGATCAAAAAAATGAAAGGAGACTATACAATAATCGCAGGTGATTTTAATATGGTGATGGATAGATGGAAAGATAAATCAGATCCATCAATTAGAGATAGATATAATAATATAACAATTTTGAATAAATTAGTGAGTAGAAATGAACTGATAGATGTTTGGAGGCTAATAAAGGGTGAAGAAAAGAAATATACGTATTATTCATCAGTTCATAAAAATTACTCAAGAATAGATTATATTTTTGCTTCAAAGAATATGATACCTAGATTAATAAATACAGAAATTGAAACAATAAAAGTGACAGATCATGCTCTGATGAACTTGGATATAACTATGAAAAGGAATTATAGAGAAGCAAAAAGGTGGAGACTGGATACTAAGTTATTTAATTATAAGGAGATAGTAAATAAAATAGAGAAGGAGTGGCAAGAAATTTGGGATATAAACAATAAGGAAGTAACACAAGATGTATTGTGGGATACAATGAAGGCAGTGGTAAGAGGATTATGCATTAAAGAATCAAGCAAATTAAAGAGACAATTAGGAGAAAAAAAATTAAAATTAGAAAAAGAAATAAAGGAACTAGAGAATGATTATATAATAGATAGAACTAAACAGAAATTAATAATATTACAAGCAAAAAGAGATGAATTAGAAAAGATAGAAATGGACGAAGTTCAGAAAAATCTAATATACTTGGAAAGGGAATACTTTGAATATAGTAATAAAAATTCTAAAATGCTGGCTAAATCAGTACAATAAAAAAAAACTAGAAATATGATTGGCGTAGTTAAAGATAAATTTGGTAAAGAAAAAAGGTTGATGAAAGAGAAATTAAAAATATTTGAGGAATTTTTTCAAGAATTGTATTCAGCAGAAGATAAATCTTTAGAGAACATAGAGGAGTATATTAATGAAAATTGGAAAGTAAGATTAACAGAACAAGATAAAGGATTGATGGAAGAAATGATATCAGAAGAGGAAATAGAAGAAGTAATAAATAATTTAAAAGGAGGAAAATCACCAGGATTGGATGGACTAGGTCCAGAATATTATAAAACATTTAAAAAAGGTTTAATTCCTAAACTAAAAGTGTTATATAATAGTATATTGGGGGGGTGAAAAAATTCCATTATCATGGAAGCAGTCATTAATAATATTAATTTTAAAACCAAATAAGGATCCTATGGATCCAGGTTCTTATAGACCAATATCTTTAATAAATCAAGATGCAAAAATCTTGACAGCAATAATGGCGAAGAGGTTAAATAAATTTATTTATAAGTATATACATAAAGATCAATGTGGTTTTATTCAAGGAAGACAGATGGCAAATTTAATAGGGAAAACGATAAATAAAATAAATATAATGGACAGAGATAAACAAAAAGCTGGAATTTTAGCCCTAGATATATTTAAAGCCTTTGATTGTGTGGAATGGCCGGCATTAAAAACAATTTTAAATAAAATAGGATTAGGAGAGAGATTTAAAGGGTTAATAAATCAATTGTATTCACATAATACATCTGTAGTGATGGTAAATGATGGATTTACAGAACAGATTCAAATAACAAGAGGAACGAGACAAGGATGTCCATTATCTCCAGTTTTATTTGCAATAGTTATAGAAATGTTAGCGAATGTGATAAGAAATGATGAGAATTTGGAAGGAATTGGAGTTAAGGAAAAAAATAAAATAAGCTTATTTGCAGATGATACATTGTTGACAATTAAGGATCCAATTGAAAAGATAGATAGGATAGATAAACATTTAATAGAGTTTGGGGAGAAGACGGGATTAGAAATAAATTGGGCCAAATCAGAAATAATGTTATTTAATTATACTAAAGAAGAAGTACAAAAATTTATAAGTAGTAAAAGAGGATTACTTAAAATAAAAGAATCAATTAAATATTTAGGAATAGAGATTACAAAAAATTTACAAGAATTACAGGAAAAAAATTTCAAGAAATTAAGATTAGAAACAAAAAGGAAATTAGAGGACTACAAAAATATAAAGCTATCGTGGTTTGGTAGAATAGCAGTGGTAAAAATGAAAATTTTACCTAAAATTAACTTTTTGTTTAGAATGCTACCAATAAAAATATCAGAGGAAGAATTAAAGGAGTGGCAAAAGATATTAAATAATTTTTGTAATGGAAATAAAAAATCGAGGATTAACAAGAAATATTGGTATAAAAGTCAAAAAGAAGGTGGCCTGGGACTTCCAAATTTAAAATGGTATTATTATGCAAATCAATTGAGATATATCATAGAGGGGGTTTCAGGAAAGGGTGATTTAGATTGGTTAGAGATAGAAGATATGAATATTGAGACAAAATTAGAAAATATATTTTTTAGGAATTTTTCAAAGAAAGAAATGGAGAAGATAGAAAATCCTTTTATAAAAAATATAATAGAAATATGGAAAAAAAATAAAAGAAAATTAATACCGAATATATCAATATTAACTCCGATAGTGATGATGGAAAAATTTCCAATAAATTTAAGAGAAATAATAGAGAAAGAAATAAAAAAACAAAAAATTTATAGATTAAAAGAATGGATGAAAATAATGATAAATAAAGATAGAATGAAAGAGAGATTGCAGGAAACTAAAATATCCTGGTTAAATTATATACAATTAGAGCAATGGACAAAGAGTATGAAAAGATATGTTAAGGATTTTAAAGAATATACTAAATTTGAACAAATTATTATTCAAAGAGAAAATATGCAAGAAAATGAAATACTAAAAGGTATTACAAGTGAAATATATAAAATATTAGCAAAAGAACAAGAAGAGGATTTTCTTAGAAAAATATGGGAGGAAGAGATAGTACAAAATATAGATATACAAGAATGGAGAAAAATTTGGAAACAACGTCATTTAAAAAAATTATCAATAAGAATAAAAGAGAATTATTATAAATTAGTGTGGAAATGGTACTTGACTCCAGTGAAATTAAATCAAATAGATGAGAAATATTCAAGATTATGTTGGAGAGGATGTCAAGAAATTGGTACATATATGCATATGTGGTGGAATTGCAATAAGATAATGGAGTTTTGGCAAAAGGTTTTTAAAGAGATAAAAGAGATTATAGGAGCAGATATACCAGTATGTCCAAATATTGCATTGTTATCTATATATGATAAGGTTGAGTGTACTCAAGTAAAGAAAGAATTAATAACAAATTTGTTAACTGCAGCGAGATTAATAATAGCAAAAAAATGGAAAGCAAATGAAAAATTTCAAATAGAGGAATGGTATAACGAAGTGTGGAAAATTGCAATTAATGATAAACTAACATGTAGAATTAGGTTTATGAAAGGTTTGGTTAAAGGGAATGATTTTGAAGAAATTTGGAAAATATTTTTGGATAAAGTTCTGAAAAGAGATAGTAATACTACCCTGTCAAAAGAAGAATGGCAATTTTGGAAAGTGGATTAAATAAAAAGTTGGCTCTGGGGGGTGGGTATTTTTTAGTTTTAGTTTTGTTTTTCTTTTATGTTGTATATTTTGTAATTCTTAGTAGGTGTGTATGTTAAACTTGTGATTTATAGATTTAAAAGGATAAGTGATGTCTATGTTTTTTTAAAAAAAAAAGTTAAAAGAATTAACAATAGAAATAGATTAAAGGGGATGTGAAAAATATTAGCAGCCAATATACAGCAGAAAGTGCAGCCACATGGCACAAAGGACGCACCTCCAGCAGTGAGAGGGGGGGCTTTGCTCACTCAAAAGGAAAAAAAAGTCTATTTTAAACACAAGATTTGCAAGCTTGGGGTGAGGTATACAAGCAATGGGAGGAGGAAAAGGCAAGGGGAGGCAAGCATGTGCTTCACGGATAATCAAATTTGCAAAGGGCAGACCTGCAAATGTGGAGGGAGGACTGTATACCTATTTCCAAATTTCTCAACCTTTCAGTCATTTAAACTATTCTGTTTAGAATACATGCATCCCTTAGAGGATGACATCCATCCAATAATTTAAACTAAGCATCTATCATTTTTCTTCATTGTTTCTCCCTCTCCAAAGTATGCAGACAAGACTCTCTGAGCTCTTAAATAATGTGGAAGTGTGAAAAGATACACAATGAAGAAGAACCAATGCAAGGCACTGAATATGAAAACCAGAAAAGTAACTCTTAATATTTTCAATCTCTGTTCACTGCAGATGTGCAGTGGAGTGTCTGCAGAAGGGTATAGTCTTGGGGGCTAGGCTAGGAAGTAGCATGGATATAATGGGAATCATACTTCCAGAGTTTGGGAGAACCCCTTTTTGAATTCCTTAGCCAAGATAGCTATTTGGAAGATTTTATGAAATGTAGCCCACAAAAGTAAAATTTCCATTCTCTGCACACGCTGCCCTCTGCCTTCCATATGTTGATCAGAAGTTGTAGATAGGATTGGAAACTGTTTATGTTTTTTCCCCCTTTAGAAATAAGAAATCTAGCAATATAATAATCTGTGGCTATGGTTATTAGTAATTTCAGTAGGATTATTTAGCTGGATCTGTAATGGTAGAATTTTTTTTTTCCTGTTTCCTTTTTCTTTTCATTACTGTCAGGATTGGGGGAGGGGGTCACAGCCCTTCTGTGTATTAGTTGTATGTCTATCTTTCTTTTTCTTTACTTTTGATTGCATATTACTTTCTAAATTAGATTGAGTCAAAAATTAATTATTTTTTTTTAAAAAAAACATGTAGATAGGGATTTATGTGCGTACATGACTAGGTTCTGACCATGTGCCCTGATCCCTGCAATAATGAACAGTACTAATCATGCACTGAAGGCCTGCCTACATTGATGCAGTGGCAGCTAGTGACTTCCACCTCAGTATCAATTACTAATTTAGAATATGTATCTCCTCCCTTCAACCAAAACTCTCACTGTGTGGCCTACAAGTCATCACTTTGACAATTCCCTGTCCTTAGGCTTAGAGTCTAATAAGATAGGACATACAAAGAAAAAAGAATGGGATTGGGGGGGATTAATTCCAGCAGTTGCTGTCTGCTGTTCACTGCCTCAGAAGTCACAGTACTGGCCATTGGAAAGGAAGGAAGGCTTTTCACCAGCCACTGGGACAAAGACATAGTGGAGCTGCCCATCTCTCTCTCAGAGGCCAGCTGGAATGGAGGGTGTGGATATCTCACCAGCCACTACGATCACCGGAGCTGTGCCTCACAGCTCCTTGGAGGACAGAGCATAGGCAGTTAGTACATGGAAGGAGCGACTGTCATCAGCCACTGGGCCAGTAGAGCAGTGAATCCTGTCCATGTTTTGGCTTGAACTTTAAGGGAGCTATCTAAGATGCTGGGGATAGGGTCAGTACCTTGGACAGCTGCTTTAAAATCCATACTTTAAAGCCCAGAACAGATTCACCACCCCACTGACATGGAAGCCACCAGCTGCCACTGCATAGAAATTTACCTGCACAGACCACTGTTTAGTTCTGATCAATACATGTGGATTGTACAAACAGGTGTCTGTTTCTGGTCTTCCATGTTCTTTTCTCTGTATTGTTTGGCTGTCTATCCTGAACTATTGTGCCACATCATTGACTGTATTGTAGCTGCTTTATAACTTATACAGATCGATATAGCAATCTGATTGTGTGTGTGTGTGAGAGAGAGAGAGCACCCAAGCCTAAAAGTGTTTTTTGCAATAGATGAACAGATATAATGCTGGAGTGTTACACTTTAAATTGCAAGTGTATATTGGGGTGAGAGGGCAGTCGTTATATTTTCAAATGACCTCCTCCATAAAAAGAAAAAAACTAGCATGCATTGGGAACCAGGCTACATCAAACCTTTCCTTAGGTACACTCAGATTCCTCAGATATACAGACATAGAAGAGAGAGAGACTGAGAACTGAGAATTTAAAAGATTGATAAGTCAAATTAACTCTGCAGTGAGGATAGTACATAGGGTAGTTTGGGAACTGTAATTCAGGGGAGTAGACTGGAACTCTCTATCACATAATTTTAACTACTTCACAAAACTGTAAGTCCCATGATTTTTAATTCAATGTATTCAAAAACTCAATTTGTTACAGCAGGATACAGTCAGAGTTTAATTTATTAAAGTTAAATAATCAATTTAGGAAGCAAAATCACCCTAAGATGCATAACCTCAAGGTCTTTCTCATGTGCACAGCAGGTTTCAGACATCTATCTAGGTCTGAAGCCATGGTGAAAACCAATTTGCCAACAGCTGCTAAGTGCAGAAATGGGAGGGGATTACTTCTATGTAGAAGACCTCTCCCAGGGGATCACAGAAAGGGGACAGTCTTTCTGGGAGTTAGCAATGCCTCACAGTTGTTTTTTGTGCTGGCACTGAAAACTGTGCTGGTGGATGCAATGGAGGGTTAAATGAAGTCTTCTCTGAGCAAGTTGGGCTGCCATTTGAGTGATGGATGGCTTGAATGGTTTGTTACTTGTTATTAATCTACTTAATAAATGATTGCCTTGTAATTGGTTGATTGGTTGGCTGATTAACAAAAAGATGATTTAGGCTGATTAACAAAAAGATGATTTATTTGTTCCCAGCTGGACAGAGCAGTTAGCATTTCCTTTCCTATTAACCAAAGGGAGTTTGGCTCATTTTAAAGGACAGGCTACATGTTGAGAAGGTCTACATTGAAAATAGAGGCATTGAGGGGATTCGAGGAGGGGTTCTGTGTGGGTTTGCAAAAGTTCTTGCACAGGTTGGAGGCTGTGCAGAGTTCCAGGGAAAATACCTGGAAATAATGTCATTTTTTAAAAAAAGTTGAAGGCTTGTGGGGGTTTGGGGTAAATGTCAGGAGACTTTAGAGACCACTTGCCACTGGCTGCCCTTTGCCCATTCTTGCTTTAAGGTAGGTAGCCTACCTTAGATGGATGTCCTGTTACTGCCACACCAGGACCTTGCCTTGCTAGGCAGTGTCTCATGGGCTCAAGGAAAAACAAAACAAAACATTCTGTTCATAAGATGAGGCATCCAACTGGGAGCACAGCAAAACAGTGTTTCCGCACTGTTTAGGCTCTTGCTGAATGACTGAGCTACGCAATTTGGCTTCTATTGACCTGTTTTACTCTGGCTTCATCCTGCAAGGGATCCTGTGTGAGCATTATACTTGACAGAGACAATTTTGAGCTGGTGGGGTGGTGATATTTCTGTTTTCAAAAAACTTTCCCTTTTTCCCCACCTGATTTTTGTAAAATAGATAAAGTCACACATTTAAAACAACCAGCATTAACACAGAGACCCATCTAAGACTGGCTACATATGATGAGAGGACCTGGAGTTTTTCAAAGCTTGTACAGTTTTTGTGCCATTTTTGATGCTCACAGTTCAATTTTTTTTTAATGACCAACACAGCTACATCTGTGTGGTAGAGGTGATGTTTCTAGGTCTTTGGTTAACACATTGATCCAAAGCATGCTTTCTCATGACAAGTTTTCAGAGATATTTTATGTGTTTTGAGTCACCCATTTCACTTTCAGTTCAGGGCCGTCATCCAGACAAGCTACTGCCTCTGTTCCTAGAGTTTTAGCAATGATGCTGGAGGATCACTGAAGCATGGAGATGAGAGCAGCAAGGAAGCTTCCATGTCATCTCCTAATGGAGTGTTTCCTAAAATGGTGGTCTTGAAAGGGCACACCCACCTCCCCTTTATCCTGCAAGCATCACAACAAATGATGGGATATGCCTCTGAAATCTGATCCAGTTCTGGCTGGTTATGTCAGGAAAGAGGTAGGACTCTTTCCTGACAGGAGACTACAGTCTTCACATATGAAATTTGGAGGCATTTCTTGATTTATCATTCTTGATGGAGTTGCAAGTGGCATCAATAGTGGAAGTGGGTTTTTTATTTTTTAACCCACTTTTAGTGGCTTGCCAGATGTAGTCTGTGTCTGGAGATCTGTGCCAATATTTTAATCAGCTACTTAGTCATACTTACGTATACCAGAGCTTTCCAAACTTTTCATGTTGATGACACACTTTTTAGACATGCATCATTTCATGACACAGTAATTCAGTTTTACTAGCAAACTGGAGGTTAAAGTAACCCCTTATAAGAGAGACAGACACATACATAAATTGTAATAACAAAATGTATGAGGGCACAACATATCTTATGAAAACCTTTCATATATTTTAAAACTATATGATTTAGAGATAATAACATACATTTCCAAGATTGTAGGTGATACACCTACACACTTCACGCGATACACTAATGTGTCACGGCACACCATTTGGAAAGCTATGACCTAAGTAGAGATCATGAATACAGAACAGTTATGAATAAGTAAATCTAGGTAGCTGTTCTGTATTCATGCTTAGTCATGTTTATGACACTATTGTCAGGATTGTACCTCCCCCCAGCCTACTTGACATCAGCTGCATTGGGGAGAAGGAGGACCATTCTGCCAGATAGTGCACAGGTGAATGGCATTTCCATCAGATATGGGGCGGGTGGATGGAGACAGAAGAGTTGATTTAATTAAGTATGATTAACTAAGTAGATGATGTAGAATACTGGTCCTTGTCTCAGTAATATACAACACACTGGTTACATCTAGGCTAGATTACTGTAAAACACTCTTCATGGGGCTACTTTTGAAAACACTTGAAAATTTCAATTGCTGTAAATGTGGCAGCAAGAATGCTTTAAGAGGCCATATTACACCCACTGCATAGTGAAAATCAGTCCATAGATCACTAATGCATTAAACATATTACGGTTGCTTCACTTTAGGCTGCGTATGAGAAGTAAAATGTATTTTGCTTCTCATATGCAGTCTAAAGTGAAACAAGAATTTCATTCTCTCATTCTGCATAAGGTCACATTTCCCCAGAAGCAACTTACAGGTACATTCTCCCCCACCCTTTACTTTAATACCCATGTATTCAACCACATATCTCAAGCACCTATTGTTCTAAAAATCCATTTCTTTTTATGCTGATGTTCAGATGCTATACTAAACTGTATTGGAGAAACAAGAATTAATGGATGAAACCTTTGCAACAAATGTTCTCAGTAAAGGTACTTTCTTGTCAAGTCAATGAAAATATGATGGGCACAGAGTTTGGTTGAGCTTGCTAATTTTCCAATAACACGGGAGAGATAGGTAAGGAGGTACTTAGTTGGCTAAGCAATCGATAAGTAATTTAGTCTTTGTTTTAAAACCCCAGAAATTACTCTGTAGAACTAGAACTCAGTAGAGAAACACAATTACTAAAAATTGGTAAGGGATGAGGTGGAGATATATACACTGTGGAAGAGGGCCTTCTCTAGTGTAGCACCTTGATTATGAGATGGCCTCCTCTGAGAGGCCTGATTGGCATAAATACTAATGTCACTCCAGCACCAAATTAAAGCATGTCTTTTTCTTAAAGCCTTTTAGACATCAGTGATTTTACAGAAACCTGGACAATTGAAATGTTCTAAACTGCTTGACTTAACTATCTTGTTTGAACTTATCATATTGTTTCATATGCTTTTAGTATGGTTAAATTATTTTTACTCTTCTGTATTGTTTAAATTGGTAAAATTTATTGTATGCCGCCTTAGAAAAACTTAGGGTATAGGGGAGCTATTTTAGTAAGAGAAACACTTCTTTTAAAAAGAAATATTCTAAGTAAGTGTCCCAAGCATCAACATGAAAGGGGCACTGAACCCTGTGAAGTCATTTTCCTGCCCATATGCAGAGCAACATGGTATATGTGGCCAGAGCAATATGCCATGCCTTTGTTCATTGAATAGGAAGGTGCATATCACATGTGTCAAACACAAGGCCTGCAGGCTGAATCCTGCCTGCCAGGTCATTTCATGTGGCCTTTGCACCTCTCCTGCAGCTGCAGCACTCCCCCTGCCTGGCAAGCCCGATCCAAACATTACAGACCCCAGGCTGCCAGTATTCTGAAGATGGGCCCAACAATCTACTTCTACTTCTGACTGCTCCTCTTTCCAAGTCTCGCTGTAAGAGTGTTGCCATGGGTTACCATGGCAATGCTCTTCATGGCTTGCGAGAGTTGGACAGAGGAGCTGTCAGAAGTAGAAGCAGATCACAGGTGCTGGCTGCTGGGTTCCTCTTCAGAATGCTGGCAGCCAGGAGCCTACAATGTGGGGATCGGGCTCACCAGGTACAGAAAGGGGCTGGAAGGCTGATAGAGGCACAGAGAGGGTCTCAACTGGGACCAAAAAGTTAAACAAAGCTAATGTACTAAACAATGCTTGGTAATATTTGTCTGATGATTAAAAAAAAACCTTTCTGTTTTCAAAACTCATTTTTCAATAAATTGTACAATAGTTGTACATCTGAATATCTGCTTGCCATTATTTTTGCTAGATGTCTAGTTTCAGAGCTAGTTATTACTAAAACTAGTAACAATCGAATGCAGAGGCAATTATTTAATATGATAAAAGAACAGATATATAGTCTTACAGATACAACCGGCTCTTTGAGGGCAACCATAATGATGATGCGGCCCAAGATGAAATTGAGTTTGACACCCCTGGTGTATATGGCTCACTAACAGCAATTGGCTACATGTAGATGCAGAGTTCCTATGACTGGGAACTCCAAGAAAGCTAGTAATGAGTGTTGTGTAATTGTATTCAGGTAAACATGGTCACAGAGACCAATATGTAGACTTTTCTGAAATGCTGCCAGGTGTATAGCAATATTTTTGGATGAGGCTTACATACCTGCCTGCTTATAGGATGTATGCGTGCATACAAGCAGGCAAAAGTTTAACATTGATTGATTGATTGATTGATTTTGGTGAGCTGGGTTTAAAGAAAAAGCAATAAGGAGTTGAATTCTTCTTATTTGCTGCTACTCTGGAAAATACCTACATGACCAATAGACTTAAAACATCCACACACAGCCTTCTTCCAGTAGTTTTTGGGTTGTGTATACGAAGTATTAGTGTGCATATAGAGTAAGAATTGCTGTTGCCCAAAAATTGCTAGTGAAAAGTCTGTCTGAATCAACCTCATTTTGAATTTTTGCCCCATTGCTATTCCAAACCACTTGCAATGCTTGAAGAATTGAGCTTTAAATTTTCTGGAAATATGCCCATCAACTGAGCAGTTCATATTTTCAGTAACCCTTGTACATCTTTAATTCAAGTAGTGTATTTTTAGTCATATAAATGTTTATGAGAGCAATGTTTCTCTCTCTCTCTCTCTTTTGGAAATAAAATCATTCAGAGACTTCTGGGTACTAAGGAAATAAGGACTTCCTGGCCTGACCCTGTCTTGCACTCACTCATAACTCAGTTTTTTTCAAGATGTAAAATAATCCCCAGTGGAATGGAAACATTTGATCTCCTCAGATATGCAATGTGCGGAAAGTAGGGAGAATATAGTTGTGGATATCCAGACTCCATGAGTGCATTGTGTTGTCTGAAAGAACTCACAGACATACAGCTGTTGGAGGAAACTATTCTTTTTCAGGATTCTTGATCATGTGAACCAGTGGTGTACTTACTACATTAGGCATTCAGAACAGTTCCCTTTTTAAAGCCCTCCTCTTCTATATGACACAATTATTTTCAGTAATATTCATGAAATGAATGATAATAATGGTTGGGGAAATCCTGTGAAAAATTTATTTCATTGAATTCCATATGTATATAACATTCCAGTAAAAAATTAAGATAAAATAATCTAATATATAAAAGTCAAAATTTGTGAGTTTGTCTGTGTCAGGCAGGTAAAGACCTCATATGAGTGTCTGTATCAGGCAAGAAATCTTTATATGATTGGCTGCCTCTGACGGTTCTGTGGAATCCATTGGCAGTTTATGGAGGGGTCTTTAGAATTCTCAGCCGGAGAGCACTTGGGCCTGGCTGCTTGCTATGGAGATGAGGCCTAACAGCAAGAAGGAGGAGCCAGTGTATTCCCTCAGAAACCAAACCTCTGTATGTTAACTCTAAATACAGATTGGATTGGGAAATATGGAGAAAAGTTGCAGGTACTGGAAAAGGCAGTTTGGGGAATTAGAGACACAGAATCTCAAATCGTGTATTTCAATTCCTTCTAATTCCTAAGGTATTTCTAACAAGTATTACCTATCAGAAAATATAATCCCAGGCAACATCAGGTATATACACTAGTAAATAGATAAAATAGTGCCTTACTGGGTCTGTTCTCCTGCTAATGACAAGTGCGCCAGATTCCCTGTCACAAGGAAGAAGGAACATTCATAGGAGCACTTCATAGTCTCCAAACATGGATTTGTGGTATAGGCTTTATGCAATGGTGGCATTTTCCAACCTCCTCACAGGCTTCAAAGCATTGCAGTGTTTCAATATTTCAAAACATTGCAGTCTTGCAGCTTTCAAAAGGTTGCTTTCAAAATGTGCTTTTGAGGCTTCAGTCAGTCAACAGCACCTTTCCTCAGGATATCCCATTCCATTCCCACTCCAGTTTTTGTGACATCCCTGATGTGAGAGCTGTTATCAGATACCCTTATAAACACTATATAGAGGCCAGATGAATACTGTCTTCGTTGCTTCTTTCATGCTTTCTTACAATGCTTGAAGTAGCTAGAGAATGTTAGCTGAAATGCTTTTAGAAGAAAAAATGGCCAGATAATTGGAAGTGAGTGGAAATCTGCTATGGACTACTGCTGTTTGCTGTGTGTGCCCAAGGGAGTTTATCCCAGCCGTCAAAAATGTTCCCAAAGTGGCTTACCATTTTTTTTAAATAGAAGCAACCCTCACAAGTCAAAAACAAAAGGAATTCAAATGAATGCTTAACGGTGCCACTTCATTCATTGTTATTCTCAATTGACAGAAGAAGAAGAACCAAAGCTGGCAAATTGTGGTCTTCAAAGAATATGAAGGCTCTCTCTGCCCTGAATGGATTTTCCTTTAATTTCAACAGAAAGAGATGGTTTTCACACCTGCATCTATAGCCACAGATCTGCTCCACTCTGTTCAAATGTGCCTGGCTTTTTAAAAGGATTGACTTATTCAGAATGCTTGTCATTGTATTTTATTAGTACTGATTTTTACATCTGGTGACGGTCACCTGAAGAGGATTGCATGCCTCTACATTAAACGTGTATTCATGTATCCTTAATGAATTATATCCATTATGTATTTACAACAAATTGCATTGGCTTCTTTGATCAGATTAATTTATATAGATTTACCTTATGCTTGGCTTGATTATTTATATTTTACAAAATATATAATAGCTTCATTTGATTATTTCTGACTTTTCCGGTTTGTTGGTTATCAGTTTTTAACCAGGTCTTATAAATTCTTCTTGCTTAGTTCTACCAGTATGAAAGCCAGCATTAAGGGACTTCTATAATCAACTCTAAATTTTTTTGCCCTGTTGTCTTATTGCTGAAGGGACAATAAATGAAAGTCTATTGCCTGACTATGAGCATTCAAAGTAGTAGTTACTTCTGTTTTATAGCGATATATTCACAGCACTAGCCTTCAGCCCTCTGCTAGCATAAATGCTAGTTTTCCATAGTAAATACATATGGCTGCCCAGGGCGACACTGCTGCAAGCCTTGGCTGTCTTCTTAGAGACAAATGATGGAGATTTGTGATAGGACTGATGGGGCTCTTTTAATTAGAAGCAGTGCTGTTGGAAGGATTGGTTCAGACTGGGATAATAGCATCTAAAAAGAGACCCTGCCCCAGTCATGGACAAACAGACTTCCTACATTCTCATTGTCTCCCCCCTCCCCCTGTGTGTGTGTGTATGTGTGTGTGTATGTGCGTGTGTGTATTGCTCCTGTTTGTCAGCTCTGAGGTCTCATGAAGAATTGGTCCATCATTAAACCTGAGATTCCTTTCTACCTTGGGCTATGTCAGCTTCTATAAATTATGACAGCCTTGAGTTTGGCTTCCTTTACATTTTCCCTTGGACACCAATGTGTAATAGTCAATTTCTCTAATGGTGCTAGTATTTCAGGAGGAGATCAGAAAAGTTTGTATGAATGTCAGGTCATATTTTCTATCATAAATGTGCATTTGTCTGGGAAAAGTCCTGTTAGTTGCTTGTGCACATGTATATTTCCTTTTGGACAGGGCATAGGGGCTATTTTTTTTTGCTCCTTGTGGCCCATCCAAAATCTTCCCCTCCACAGTTGCCAAGTTCCAGGAGAAGTGGCTGCTGCTGCTACTCCTGGTAAGGAGGTGGGGAGTAATTCAGAGGAGAAAGAAGCAGCTGGTCTTTGTTCTGAGAGGAAGAAAAAGAATGATACACTCTGTCTGAGACTGTACCCTCCTTCCCTCACCACTGTCCTATGATCCCATCAGCAAGTGTCCCAGGAAGCAGGTGGCTGGAATGCAAGAGCTGTTGGGTGGTTAAGCCAATCTAGGCCAGTCAAAAGTTATCAAGCAGGATGAAGGAAAAACAAGAGATTTGTCATCAGCCAGTCCAAAAGTCACACAGCAAGTCAGAAGTCCAAATAAAGTGAGCAAGGAGTAAAGCAGAGTCATAAAGAGTAGCCAATCCAAGGTCCAGGAAACATGAAATGCCAAAGAGTATTGCCACTCTCCCAGATGGATGGATGTAAGCAAACTGCTGGCAAATTTACAACCAGGTGGCTCAAGGCCCCAGGTGTACTAATTTAGTCAGGGTTTTCTATTTAAGAGCTGGTGGGAGTATAATAATTTCTCTTTCTCCCTCTTTTGCTGGGTAAATGGTGGGACCTCATCATAAGAGTCCTGTGCCTCAGCATCAGAGAGACCATTGACATACATTCCTAGCATTCTTGGCATTCTGACTTTGCTCCAGTTCCAGAGAGTGGATTATGACACGCGGTAGGGACTGTATCTTCTTCCTCTGAATTACCTCCTGTTATGAAGTTCTGAAGTGCCAGTGTACCCTGGAAGCAGGTTGCCAGGCAACCAGAATACCTCCTCAGGAGAGAAACCCAGCCCAGGAGGGGCTGGTGGCTGAAAAAAAATTATATCAAGACAAGTACCTGTGAGTATTCATTCCTTCAGCAAGATCCTAGCAAGGATTTAGGCAGTAGTCCCTCAGTCAGCCAGAGAGTATGGTTGTTTTGGGAAGTTTAGTTCTCAGTAGAAGCTTAGTGAAAGGCAGGCCATTTCCGCACAAGTCTGTTATAGTGCGATGATTCCACTTTCAACCACCTATGGAATCCTAGGGTTTGCAGTTTTGGGAGGGGCCAGCTGGCCCCTCCCAAAACTGCAAACCCCAGGATTCCATAGGAGGTTGAAAGTGGAATCATTGTGCTATAACAGACTCGTGTGGAAATGGCCGCAGAAGAGTAATTGAACTCTAGTAGGATCTGACCCAGATTAGGATTAAGCCTTTGGTGAAAGTTTAGCCAAAGTGCTGTCATATGACACTTTGCTTTTGTGAAAGTCTAAAGATATAATTGAACTGTTTCTGAGTGGGGAGTTAACTGTTAATATTTTCTAATATTTTCTAAAACATGCACTGAAGAAATGTATCAACATTAACCTGCATATGAACTCTAACATGTTATTATACTCTTATTGTTATCTTAATAAATGGTACAGTTTATCTTTGTAAATACTGACTCGGTTTGAGTTGTCTATAGTGATAAGTAATACAGAAAACACACTACCATAAAATTATTAAGTGGTTCTAAATAAACATTGAATACCTTCACTCTTTTATACAAAGGTGGTGTTATGGGGGAGAGGCAGAGCTGTATGATAAATACAGAGCATCTTATCAGATTGGGAATCTCCATGGTAATCGGAGAGAAGTAAGGGCTTCTCACACGTCCACTTCCCCATCAGTAAGAAGCAGCTGCAGACCTCCCACTCCACCCAGTGCTTGACAGGGCAGGGAGAGTGTTAGCTATGCCTATTTGATGTAGGGTCCTGTTATACTCTGCTGTCACAGCCCTGTCATTCCACTTTAATTGCCATAGCAACATCCTATGAAATCCTAAGATTGGCCAATTGGGGGAGGATGATTTAGAATTCTCAGCCAGAGGGCTCCTCCAGTGACTCAACCAATCCACCACTTCCCCAGTTCCATAGGATACAGCCCAGCAGTTAAAGTGGAGTCACAGTGCTATAATTGTAGCATAGAAAAGGGCTGATGGGATCTTGGCCCCTAGGCACCAACATTCCTTCCAAGCAACAAGATAACAAAGGATGAAACTGAGGTTTTAGAGTCTCAGCCACCATACATCATTCTTGTTCCACAGGTTTCAATGGCATCCTACCAGTATGAGAAGAATCAGGAAGATAATCTCATATTTGAAGTCCATTAGAATTTTTTAGGGGGTAGCAGAGAGGCAGGTGCATTGGAAACACTTGCTCAGATTTGACATTCAGTTAAGGAGATTCCTTAAGGAGATGTTTGTCCTCTGGTTGAGATTCAAAACGCTAATGAAGTTTGGTATAAAACAAATGGGCTGGATTGGAAGATTCATGGTTAATGATGGGAAAGGGTTGTGTGTCCTTCCAAAAGGCAGGCAAGCATAAAGGTGGTGCTTTCTCTGGCTGTTTTATGTTGCCCTTATTGTGCCTTTGTGGAGATGATCGACATCGGCTACCAAGCCAGTCCCATCTGGGAACTGCCTGGACTTTTATTGCTTTCTGTTGCATCCCGCCTCTTCTTTTGATGCTTTAGCAATTGTGAGAAACCAGAAGTGGGAGGGAAAGAGAAAGATTATGAGACATTTTCAGAAAAGGAAACAAAAAGTACACAGGGGAACTGTAAGCAGCAGTTAACCTGAGACGTACACAGCAACAGCAGCCACAACAAAAGATTCAGGAGAAGTTTGGAAAGCTTCTGCAGCAGTGAGAAATAATTAGTGTGAAGGGGAAGCACACATATACTCTGCTGACGCACTCAGGAAGGCTTTGTCAAGGAACAGGATTGGGTAGCATTTCCTTTCACAAAGCTGAGCATCAGGGATTGATTTAGCCATTCATTTCAGCTATATGCGTTCCGAACAATGCCTGTGTTGCTGTTGTGCTCAAAGTCATATATTTGGTCAGGGTTCCTGACATTAATCTGAAGTAAATAAAACATTAAAGTCCATCTAGTACATATGGCACCAACATTTCACAGATGAAAACTGGTGACCAAGCAATACCATAGTGTGGTCTAGATGGCAAATATTATTCACAAGGAAGAACAGAGGAACTAGGAGAAGCTACAGCAGTTTGCTCTTGCTCCCGCTGAATTAATTGAGTGGAAAGTTTTTGCACTTTAGACTCAGCTTGCAGAAACTGAGGACAAAGGGGGAAAGTGGGAGAAGGAAAGAGGAATAGGAACATTTTAAAAGTAGCTGGAAAAATGGGACAACAGAGGACTATCTCTGCCAGTTTTGGACAGAAATTTTATGCTAGTATAATAGAGTGACAGAATGCCAACTGGAACTGAACCATACTTTTTTTTTCTGTCTCCCCAGACAGTCTTCTTGGAACAGCATTTCTTTAACTCAGGAAATTCAGGATGCTAAATCTGTTTTGAATCCTGTATTATTCCGATGTTGATTGATCATGAGTTATCTATTTGTGCCAGGTGTAATCCAGGTGCTGGATCTTATCTAAAAAACTACAAACAGCTTAGGACCTTAGGGATCTCATCCTATCCTGATCCATATGTCCCTAAACTGATCAAAATGCACTGAACAGTTGTGAGAGGCAGGGACTTTTTTTACTGTGGCACAACTGTTAAGGAATGCCTTGCCTTGGGAAATCTACAAGACTTTCATATCATGACTGGGTTCTGTTCTTGTCCAATATTTTATTATTGTTATTGATATTGTTATTTATTTATTTATTTATTTATTTATTATTGTATAATGGGGAAAGGTTTATTTTCTTTGACTGCTATAGCTGCCCTCTCATTATTGTTATTCCATTATTTTATTTTGTTCAGGATGAAAACTTTTATTGGTGCTGCTGTGACTATAGTCATCCCTCCACATTTGCTAGGGTTAAGGGCACAAGACCTCTGTGAAAGTGGAAAAACTGTGAATAACTCTAGACTTTCCCAAACCATATTTAACACACACACAAAGTGCACCATGGATTCCTCTGACCATGGATTCCTCTGAGGCATCAGGGTTTCTTCACAAGGCAGAAATAGGTGGCTGGTGGGACTTACTGCCACCTCCACTGGTGCTCCCACACCATTTTTAATGGGGACTTACAAGCCTCGTTCGCAGTTTCTCAGTCTCACGAGGCTTATTAAAAATGGCATAGGGAGGCAGCAGAGGTGACAGTAAATAATCCATGAATAATCAAATCCGCAAAAGTGAAACCAGCAAATGTAGAGGGCTGACTGTATTTTAATCTTTTATTATCATTAAGTGCTCTCGATTCTTTAAGGAGGGATTTCAGTCACACATTTTCAAAATGAGCAAGTAAATGCTGCAAGTCCCAGCAGCCCTGGCCTGAATAGATAATGGCAAGGAATGTTGAGAGCTGCAATCCAGCAACATCTGGAGGAGCATATAATTCCTACCTGTTGTTTATCAGATAAGCAGATGCTGATCCTCATAGGCAGTCATAGTGCATTGTGTGTGCAGAGTAATCAAGTGGCAGTCCAGCTCTATTTAACTGGTTTTAAATTCCTGGATAATGAGTGAATTTAAAATAATAATCAAGCAGAAAAACAAAGTAGGTAAAGCAGTTCAATAAAACCAGTCAAAACACCATACCTTCCAACAAACTGAGGCCCTTTCCGCACCAGCCTATTAAAACGGTGCAGAGCGACCTCCAACAGAGGTCGTCTGCACCATGGAGTGGACTGGGGCGGACTACTTTTTGTAGTTCCGCACCTCAGTCTGCTCCTGAGCGACCGGAACTGGTCGCGCAGCGTGCTTTTTAAAAACCTCTTTTAAGAGGTTTTTAAAAAGTACGGAGCTCACGACCTCGTCTCGCTCTGTTGTCGCGCTCCGGTGCAGATTTGCAGGCGTGCACTAGTGCGTGCCTGCAGATCTGCCGGGGGCAGGCTTTAGGCTGGCGAGCTTCTCTGGTTGGTGGATAGCCTCCACAACCAGAAGCCACCATTTTGGACGCAGGAGCAGTGTGGAGCGATGAGCTCGAACTGCTCCTCGTCAGGACAGACCCAAACGGACCCACCAAAAAGTTGGTGAGTAGTGGCAGGGAGCGTTTCCCTCGCCGCGTGCGGAAAGGGCCTGAGATATATGGGGCTGAACTGCATCAGAGTGTGGCCAAAGGGGCACGACCAGACAACAAGAGGATGAAAGTTATTTGTAAGGAACACATAGAACTACTGTTTTAAACCCTGGAATTTATACAGTGAGTTTAGGAAGGGCAAGGCTCTGCCCTATCCACCTTCCTGCTGACTTAATTGAGTCATAGCTTCTTTTATGTTTTGAACTCACAAAGTAAAATAAGCCAAGGAAAAAGGAGGAAAGTGGGAGGGGGAGAGAGAAACTTGGACATTTTAAAGGCAGCTGAGAAAGAGCAATAACTGGGGCAGTCCCTGGCAAATTGGGACAGCTGGAGGATGTGAAAGTTCAACAATGACCATAACAAGTCAGCTTTATGAGGCCAAAGCCCATATGAATAACTGTGATTCTGTCTTCTGGCTAGTAATAAATGATGTTAGGTCTCCATTGGCAATGAGTCTAAGAACTCGAGGGCAGTCATCAAGAAAACATTTTTGCAAAGTGTGCTTCAGATGTTAAGAGACAGAAAGCGGATGTCTTAAAGACATTACTATTCAAGCAGGGTCATAGGTGAGAACATATCATTTAAGATAATGAGACTCCAAGTTGTTTAGGGTTTTGTTGTCCCTAGTACATTTTTTAAATTTCAACCAGAAATGGACCAGTATTCAGTTAAGTTGCTGTAGCATGGGACTCATACACTCCTGGTGACCAGCCAGGCTGGCTGCAGAATTCTGAAACATGCCTCTAGTTTCAGAGTGTTGAATGGGCAGGTGGCAGCCTTGTGTAGAATGATGTATAATATTATTAATGCCCACAATTCTATATTGTGGTCTATATTGTGTAATTTTTTGCATACTTAGTACATACTGTAGCAGAGGTGCCAAGGAAGCCTCCTAATGAATTGCAAAGATGCATATTAAGGCAAGAGCACATCAGCACTCCCTGTTTGGTGTCACAATGCACAACAGCACCTATGCACATTGGTTCTGATGTGCCTCAGTCCCATTGTGTATCAGTCCTGTTGTTCATCCATCACTCCAGTGGCTCCCCTATGTAGTAACCTCATGGCAGCTGCTCGCTGAATGCAAACATTGTAAAATTGCTCAGTTCTTTTCCCCCACAAATATAAGTCTGCTTACAAATGTGTAAATTCCTTACTAAAGTCCAGGCATCATCATTATCATCATCATCATCATCATCATCATCATCATCATCATCACCACCACCACCATTTATTTACATGCTATCTTTTCCCCGATACTAGAACTCAAGGCAGCTTGCAAAATACTAAAATGAGAGTAGCTCAAAAATATACCAAAATGTCAGTGAGTGTGTATGCGTGTGTGTTATGTTTTATTTTATATTTTTAAAAGCAATTAAACAATCTATGGAATTGAAACTATTTTAAAAATTTGATAAAACACAGGATGTGTGTGTGTGTGTGTGTGCAAACAATACACCATTAAAAGCCCATTGCAGTCAATTTCTAAAAATCTGGTAGAATAGGATTTTTTTCTTTTCTTTTTTTCTTTTGGCAGTAGAAAGAGTAAGGAGGGAACCATGTAGCCTCCCACAGGAGGGCGTTCTAAAATCTGGGAGCAGCTACCAAGTAATGTAAGCTAGATCTATCTTGGGATACGTTATTGTAGCCAAATCTGAAATCTTCAGCAACAGGCATGGTTATAGGCACAGTAGCCCTAGCTGAGCAAAAGCCCTCCTGCCTGGTGCTGAAATCTGGGCATCTCTCATTGTTCTCTTCTTCATTGCCTTGCTTGATCCTTGTCTGCAGTGGAGTCTACTTTTTACAGGAGGAAGCAAGAGGAAGGATTTGACAAACTGAGTGGAAATAACTCCCCTAATGCCTCTTCAAATGCATCAGGGAATTTTACTGTTAAACCCTCACCTCCACACCCACCCCCACCCCCACCCCAGTTTTTCCAGCTGCATCCTGGAATCCTGCATCCTGTATCCTAGAGATACAGAAGGGTTGGCTTATAGTGATATTCAAGATCCATTTTGCAGGTGTGTTCTTCCTCCCTCTTTATCTCTGGCATTTATCTCTGTCTCTTGCTTGGCTCTAGTTCTCTCTTCTCAACAAAACAAAAAATTGCCTGGAGGTGAGACAGTTGGCCACTGACATCTACTTCACAGACAGGTGAAATCTACATCTTGCAAAGGTTTCTCTAAGGGAGAAGGAGGAGTGCAGGTAAAACCATGAACCTCAAAGTTGGGACTAATTTTCCTAGAAGTAGCCATGTTAGTCTCTTGTAGCACAAAAAGGAGAAAGGGAGGGGAGAAAAACAGAATGTGGCCACACCTTTAAGACTGTTTTTTTGTTTTTGTTTTTTAGCATGAACTTTCATGGATATAAACCCACTTTTTCGGATGCAGTACAGAGTGATATTAAGGCCCCAAGTTTGTTACTGACATCTGATAGGAGGATATCTGGGGAAGTTTACAAATCCACAGTGAAGCTTTTATCTCCATTTGCTGTAAAAGTGATTATGCACACTAGAAACTGGTTTAAAAGTATAATTGATGCAAAGAGTTGCAAACAAATAAACAACTTTTTGTATGTGGGCACAAGACAAATCACAACCTTCTAATAGCAAATGGAGACTAATGAGAAACACTTTCACTGTCTCCTTGGGGCTTGCTAGATGTAAACAATCAAAAATGAGGAGCATTGCAAAGATTCTTTGATCAGATATGTTGACCATGAACTATCCACAAACCATCAGTAATGTAAACAGAATTCTACTATGGTGATGGTAGCTCAGAGGGAACAAAAGGGAATTTCTATGTCCATGTTGGGAGCTGATTCAAACACAGTCCAGCACTTCAGTCTGCAGGACTGGTGCAATAGGCTATGGCCCTGTCTACTGCTCTTGAGTAGGAGAGACCCCGAATTCCGTCAGCTGAAGCTAATACTAGTTCACATCACTTGACTCAGTTACCTAGAGGGAGTTACTTAGGGGTTTAACTTGCATGTTTTCACCCTCTGACTCTGTAGGACTTCTTTCTCCCTCCTATTGGAGATGAGAATCCATGCTCACATGTGCACACACCAAGCAAAGGCATGTGAAGAGAGTGTGGGAACAAGAACTTTTGAAAGAAGCTTATATTCTAAGCAAGCAATCTTACATTAGCAAAAGGATATATTGTATATTCTTTCTTTCAAGCACTACTTAGGGTTAGTTAGAAAGTTACAAAAACAGCCTAAGTCATATTCAGCCAAGGTTAAAAGAAATATAAGCCCTAACATGACTAGCTGAACATTCCTATTCTACTCACTATACAGATTATATTTTGGGTCTTGAATGTTCACAGGAAGCTGAGAGTCTGGATCCCTTTGTTCAGGCTACAATCAAGCTTCCTTAGGGACGGTGAGGCAAGGCAGCACCTCCACTGTCTCTCCATCAGTCCCAAAAGTCCCTTCAAAGACTCTAAAGATCTCTCAGTCAGTCTCTCTTGTACCTTACAGCACTGTGTTTTATGACTTCTTATTTTGGAACTATCTTGAAGCTTCCACACTTCTCCTCAAACTGGTTATTCTCATTGGGCAATTATCTCTCTTGATCTCTGTTGCTCCTATATGATGCTTATTCTCAGTAAGTGTGAACTAAAACTATCACATCATTAACCATTTTTACCTGGAGAAGAGACTATATCCTTCAGCTGTGTTGCCCAGATAGTGGTGGAGTCCATTATCAAACCACATCTGCAATCTCAGACAGTCTGGGGACAATTAGCAGCCGGAAACATACCAGCTATTATTTCAATCTGTAACCCAAGGAAGAACGGAGTTAAAACATACATTCAAACACACCATACCACAGGTTAGCTATACTGTGAATTAAGCATATATGTAAGAAACATTCTCCCTTAGCCTCCCACCAGTCTTCTACATGAGAAGACAACTGCCACACACTTGGAACTTCCAGATAAATATTGAATATCAAAGTTAAAATCTTGGAGTGACAGACTCCACCAGAGCAGTTTCTTGTTAGCTCCATGAGCAGTGTTGAGCCACTAGCATGATCTGTCTGGACAGTAAAGTGTTATCCCCATGGCTTCAGCTTGTCACAATGGCATAACATTCCTTCCCTTGTACAAACCAATTGAATTCCCTCACAGAGAGCTTCTTGTGGAGTTACAGAACAAGATTCAAGGTGCCATCCAGACCCTCTTGTGCCAGGACTGCTCCAGTTGCCTCTGTTGGAAGCATCTCTAGCCATGATGAATGACTTGTCAAAATCGAGTGCCATTAGCACTAGATCCAACATAAAGGCCTGTTTCAGTGACTGGAATGCTTCTTGACACTCAGCTGTCCACTTCACTGTCCAATTTGAATATTTTACCTTGCAAAAGTGTTGCTTTTCATGAAAGGCCTGCATGCATGGGAAGAGCAGGGCTGGCTCAACCATAAGGCAGTGTGACCGCCACAGCTCAGGTGGCAGATGGTACAGGGTGTGAGAGGGAAACTTTTTTTTCATATCTCTTGGAAAAGAAAACTGCATGTGGCATCCTGATCTACCTGCTATTCCCAGGCATGGCAGAAGGTGCTGTGTTGCTGCCGTTATGTTGAGGTATGATTCAGCTGTTAGTTCAGTTAGCTTCTGTACATGGGGGAAAGGTCCATGGGCCAGCCCTGAGCAGTTTAGTTTCTCTGTCTTATACACAAAATCATTCAAACATGCACCTTTACCTGCTTCTCTGACATTTTGTGTGGTACTACAGTCCAGGAAGAATTTCATTACATTTTCAAGAACATCTTTAAACTGGGTCTCTAAAAGCAGGATTCCTATGCCCATGGTAATTCATAATGAAATAAATTCCAGAGAGGCTAATTTCAGCTGGAACACCACACATGGAATGAAGAAGCAGGCATACCCATAGAGCTGAATTGGAAGACACAACTTCAGGGGAATGCGCTGTTGTACTGAGAATTACTGCCAGAAATGGAAGGACTCTGTGTGTTCCACATATCTAACGCTTGTAGAATCTGTTGTCTTTCTCCATTTCTGCACTCAAATGATTTCTAAGCACTCAGCAAGCTATCAATTGCCCTTTCTTAATAACACCTATGTCTTCACACTGCTTAATTCCAACCCCCTTGCAAGTTTGCTCATTTTGGGTTAGTATCTCCCCATCCTAAGGCAACTGTGGACTATTAGGCATTTAGTTTGCATGTGCTCTTTTCCATCTATGAAGCTAACATAATATTTTCCATTCCTCAGTGTAACTGCTCAGTTCCCACCGGGTCCATCCAAAATAGCCAAAGGGAAGGGATTATGGGAGATAAAGCCTAAAACGTTGGGAAGTGAAAAGTTTCCAAGTCTTAACGTAAAACATGTTTAGTCTAAGGAATGACCTTTTCATCTCCAAATTAATACCTATTGTTGGGTCTTCTATTTTGGTTTGAGAGAAGCACCTTGCTGATCAGAGAGCTGCAATTAATTGGCTAATGATTTAAACATTTGACAGTTCCACTGAAAAAAATTGCAACAGTTTGAGGTAGAACTTCACATATTGGTAAAAGAAACCTGGAAATAGATTCCACTGAAAGACTCTTTGCCTTAATCCAGCCACAATATCTCGTCATAGAAACACAGTGCGGCACATAGATCACTGTGGAAGGTTGCAATACAAGGAAAAAGAAAAGCTGTCTTCAGAAATCTGCCTGATGTCATAGGTAGTAGTCTGAGGTGGGCAAGGAGCCTGGCATCAGGAGTCATGGCAGAAGGCACTAGTTAGGACTGAAGAGCAAGGCAAAGCTGAAGGATGAACCAAGAGGCAAGAGCAAAGAACAAGCTCCTCTGAGTCAGGACTAACCTACAACCAAGGAACACCCCAAAGTTCAGGAAGATGTTGAGGCTCAAGCAAGGATTTAATGGAAGAAGACTCCCTGTAGTCCTTCTTTTCTGGGCAGATTCTTCACAGGTGGGCTATCTTTGGGGTCTTGAGGATATTTCACTGAGAAACTGCTGCTAGCAGTTCAGTGGCTGACTGCATGGGGCATCTGCACAGTGATTCGAACAGATCCAGGCAGTACCTGGCTATGGTATCCTTGTCTAGTCTTGGTTGTACACAACAGCAGATGGCCTTCACTCCAGTTCCTCAAAGCTCAAATCAAGTGGTGGGGAATATCTTGCAGATTTTAACATTAATACTTGTGTGTGAGAGAGTGTGTTCAGAGAGTACATGTACTCATACAAGCAGAACTTGGATCAGTTTGGTTCTTTGCAGCTATTCAGAATCCTGTAGCCAGCATGGCCAATGCAGTACCCAAAAGGAAGCACCTTCCTTTTTGATCGGAGGAGGGGGCTTTCACACTGCACAGCTATAGCACTATGATTTCATTTTAACTGCTATGGCTACATTAGATGGAATTCTGGGATTTGCAGTTTGGTTCAAGCACTAGAGCTCTTTAGCCAAGAATTCTAAATGCTCCTCTCTAAACCTGCAAATCCCAGGACTCCACATATGGAACCATGGTGGTTAAGGTGGAATCACAGCACTGTCATTGTGTAGCATGAAAGAGCTCTGGAATCGTGCAGAGTAAGAGACAACTAGAGATATTCAGGAGGGAGGGGAGAACTTCTTAACAATATACTCTCTCTCTCACACACACACTTAAACGTATGCCTGAAAGCTGACTGAAGATATGAAAGGCATTTGCTGCCCAAATCTAATCCATCTGTGTGCATGCTTGCACTGTGCATTTGAAACCAGCCTATTTAATAACCATGGCACTTTCAAGGAAGACCAGGAGCTATAGTATCTTGCAGTCTGTAAGCTGCAGTCATATTAAGTGGCCCTTTCACAATTCAACAACTCTTTGAATTATTGATTGAGTGGAGGAAGCTCTTATTGTAAACTAGTTTCAGTCTGATTTACATTGATAGCATAGGTGTGCAAAATGAGAACCACAAATGCCGTGCATCTGCAAGGAGAGACTCCCTTAGAAAACAAAATAATTAGGACTGGTTGAGACCTATAAAGTGTGTTTCATGGAGAACTGCATCACTTGTGTTCTCCTGCCTGCTTACCTATGGTTTCCAGAAAGGTTTGAGAATCAGCAAACAAAGCCTGTAAGAATGAATCTGTCCCTGAGTGACATGACAGACTCCTGACAGCTGTGTTTGAACACCATGCTTCAGGAATGTGAAACAGTACTGTACATTAAAAATAGCCCTTATGCAGTATACCAGTCATTGCCTGACATGCTCAAAGAAGCCAGTAGGCATGATGATGAACCAAGCTCATTTACCTGCAGGATGGGGGAGGATCATTAATAATTCTAATACAGGATATATTTTAAAGCAGGGGCAAGGAACCTGTGACCTTCTGAATGTTACTGGACCACAGCTCTTACCAGTCTCATCCAGCATAGCTGATAGTCACGTATGAAGGGAATTGAAGTTCAATGACATTTGGAGGACAACAGTTTCCTTGCCCCAACACTGGTTTTCAGTCTTCTTTCTGTCAGGGGATACTTTCCACATCATCTTTTCCTAAAAGGAGCTCCTCCACATTTACTTTGGACCCCTGGAAAAATATCTAGAGAAGGTGCCTTTTAGGGAACACACAAGGATTGTCAAGTCATACCAAACCCTGAGATTGCTGAGCTCAAAGCTGAGACCTAAGGATAGCCCTTGGTGATTTCAGGATACAACCCCTCTAAGTATGATAGATTAAGCATCAAACATAGGCCCTTTCCACACGGGGGTGTTAAAACGGTGTAGCGCGACCTCTGACGGAGGTCGTCTACACCGTAAAGTGGATTGGGGTGGATTACTTTAGAGTAATGGTGCTGCCGCGTGCTTTTTAAAAACCACTTTTTATGTGGTTTTTAAAAGGCACGGGGCATGTAGCCCCGTGCAGCCCTGTCGCAGTGCCCGGTGTGGATTTGCAGGCGCGCGCAAGGGCGTGCCTGCAGATCGGGCAGGGGGGCGGGATTTCTGGCTGGTGAGCTTCTCCAGTTGGTGGAGAGCCTCCGCCAGTCGTAAGCCGCCATTTTGGGCGCTGCCGGATGCCGCGGGATGCCGACGAGTGTGGAGCAGCAAAACGTGCTGCTCCACGCGGTGACGGACTAAGGTAAGCTCCATTTCAGCATGGCTTCCCCTGTTTCTCTGCCCACGTGTGGAAAGGGCCATAGTTTCTCAAAGTATGTCAATCAAACTGAAAAAAACAACAACAAAGGAGAATATACAGAAGCACACACATACATGCATGCATACACACATTGTTCAAGGCAGTACTCTGCCCTGAGATTCGCTTCCCTTCTGCTCCCTGAGGACTGGAGAAGAGGATCTAGGCCCTGATACTCATGTCCTGGCCTGGAGATCTGGAAACCCTAGAAATCACACAAGCTCTAAGGGCCCCAGTCCAGGCCTATTGGATCTTAGTACTTTCTTACACACTCTGAATGTGTTTCCTGAAACACATATGGAATTTCTGCTGCACAATTCAGTGGTGGTGAGCAAAGGTTCAATCATTCAGGGAAGGGCTCCCCACTTGACAGAAAGAGCAAGTAGACAACCAGTCTTCCAGAAGAAGCACAAGGAACATTACTGGGGCCATCCTAAGGAGCTCTGGATTTCCTCAGAACAAAGTCTGGAAACCAGTAAATCGAAGAAGTAATGGACAGCAGTAAAGCAGCTGTATGGAGAAAGTCAAATGGATTTGAAAAATGGTTAATGCTGATATTTTTTCACTGACTTGAGCAATATTGCTTATTTGGTTGCCCTTGAAAGTCCAAGCATCCAATGTATTTACAAATCTAAATGCACTGGCCTACTCAGTGTATGTGTTGATGGAACAATGGGAACAAGAGCATTAAAAAGAAAACAAAGCAAGGGGGCAGCCTAGAATTGATCTACTTGCCAGTAGAATATATTGTATTGCTGATGAACTTTTCCTCCTCCAAATCAATGAGTTAATTATTTCAAAAATATGTCCTTAAAGACCAAGGGAAAGGAATGAGAGGAAAGTTGCTGTTGGCAATATTGAAAGAAAACATGTAAACAACAGCCTGCCTTTCTGCATCAGTCAAGATGTTGGACAGATGTCTCTAGGACATTACTGAAGCCAAGAGGTGGCAGACATCACATTGGACTGGCCGTTGTTTGCCTGCTAAATTGATTGTAGTGTTCAAAAATTTCATAAAAGACATACAAATATATGCAAATTTAATTTCATGGGGCACAGTTTTCCTGATGAAATTGACTGCATTTGTTTTCACTATAACAAATTGCATTTTCAATCTGATTTTTTTCTTTTGGTTCCTTAGAATAGATCTAGACTGCAAGCGAGAGAGCACATGCCATACATTTCATTCTAAAATAAAAGATAGAAAGATCTGGAAAAACGCTAAGACTGAAAGTCATTCTATTTTGCCTTGCATGTAATAATAACAGTTTAAAAAATTACATGAGGCGTTGGCATTGAATATGCAAGCACATTATTTTTATTATTCTTCATTTTATTGCCAGCAGTTTCCAATAAAAGCCCAAGCTACAATAATATTGGCAACAGAATCATAGCATGCAATGAAATGATCAACAGAGAACCATCAGAATTACACATCAAGAAACAAAGGGCTGCATTCAGTTATTAGTCTCTGGTAGAGGAAACAAAATGAACTAAGGGGCACTCAACATATATAAATTCAATTGATTCATTGGGTCTGTTCTAGCTGAGAACATGTATGGAATGATTCCCTCCCAGAACAGGAGAGCACCATCAGGTCTTCTATTTGTACCCCTGCTAACATCAAGGCAGTGGTATTCAGAGTAGGACCTCTCCTGATGATCTCAGAATATCTGCAGACTGACATGGATGCTCCACAAGGTGTCTGGGAGTAAGTGATTTCACCAGATGTGAAATACAATGTAGCACATTTGATTTCAGAAAGCATAAACTGGATTTGACTTCTGGCAGGCCAATTAATAGAAGCCCCTGGCTACAACTCAGCAGCCAGGAGAGTTTTCACTGCAAAGTGCCTGCAGGAAGGGTCTCTGCTGGAGTATTATTTCCCTGGATAAAAAGTGAGTGGAAAACTACCTATTATATGTATTTACTTGTTAGTGAATGCATTGTGAATGGGGAAGACTGAGGGAGTAACAACTTGTCTTTGCTATGAAACATAGTTGTTTAGATCAGAAGATCTGATGACCCTGTGTCAGCAGCCTGCTTTTTTAAAGAAGAACATTTAATTAAATTTTGAAGTCATAAAAGTATAAAGAACTATAGAGGAAAAGAAACTATAGAGGCAGAGAATTCCTAAATTGGCAGAAGAACATGATAGAAATCATGAAGAAAGGACATGGAACCTGACATGGGCCATTTCCACACTATACTGTTATAGTGCAATCATTCCACTTTCAACATCCTATGGAATCCCCAGGATTCCATAGGATGTTGAAAGTGGAATAATCGTGCTATAACAGCGTAGTGCAGAAATGGCCAAGGAAATAAAAGAAGACAAAATCCCGATGGAGAGACATCCCAAGCCAAGTTAATGGAGGGAGTTTCTGGTTTGGAAGAAATTATTACCAAGAATGTTCAGTTTGTGAAGAGGAGGTTACATTCCAGGGGAGGGAGAAGGGAAAGATAAATTTAAAATTGATTTGTTCAATTTGGTTGAACTAAATCAAATTGATTTAGCTTGATGATTGAAAGAGATATAGGAAGAATGTCAAAAACAAGGGTGCTATTTCAGAACAGTAATTTTAGAATGTTATGGAAAAGATGGCTACGAGGAAGGTGAGGAGTTAAATTCAAAATTAAATGTTTGGTCTAAATTAGTTTAAGAAATGGTTATAGACTTAAGATAATGATAAGTGGTTTGGATTCATGAATTCTGTAATGGATTTAGAATATAAAATGGTATTGAAATATCTGGGTTTAATGATGTCACAAAATGTGTAATAGATTTATAGTTTTAACTAGTAAATATATTATGTAATTAAACAACAGATTTAGAATAATAATACTGCATTGTGTCTATAAAAATGGTATTTCTATGTCTGGATTTAGGTAAGTTATTATACTCCTAACTAGTGAAAAAAGTATGTAATTAAGTCAGTAAGCAACGTTTAGTTAAAATTAGTAGTATTAACGTTATTCAGCATTATTCATGTTATCAACCATGTAATGTCATTTATCATTTAAATGAATTATAATAAAAAGTAATTACAGTGATATTATGCATGATATGTTAACCTTTGGCGAAAAAAAGTTCACTTTTTTTTTCTTTTTGAAAGCATGAACTGGAGGAAGGGAAAGAAGGGAAATATTAGATTTCTTTTTTTTTTTAAAGAGGCTTGAATCAGTTGGTAGGCTGTAATCTGTCTAAAAGAAGGAGGGTAATTAATCTTTTTCGTTTCCTTTCCTTTCCTTTTTTCTTTTTTTTCTTTCTTTTATTCTTTAACTTTTAATTCATTTGTTTTAATGTTTTCCTGGATTTTTTTCTTTCATGTATCCTTTTATATATTTGTAGTATTTTTATGGAAAATATTAATGCAATTGTTTTTTAAAAAAAGCACAAATGGAATTCTGTATACACAGAAAACATGGAAATGAAGATATAATTCATGCTTATAGGATTGGGGACTGTGTTGTTTTAGCAGTCTTCAAAGTGCATTTGTTTGATCTTAATCTGCTTGATTGTAATAGCATCGCCTAAAGTTCCTCCTATGCTTCATGTTACAGAAAGTGAAGAAAAGACCTGGTATCACTTTCACCTATGCCTGATGCTCCTGATGCTCCGTATTCTCTTGTGGCTAACTTTGATGCCTGTTGGAAGAGGAAATTCTCCTCATAATCTTAAGGAAAGAAACCTATCTTGCTCCCAGTAGGACCTACTGAGATGTAAGACTAAAACCCAATACACAAGAGCTCTTGTACATGTATCAAATTCAGTTTTAAAACTAATGAGATATTGTGTTTCCATGACAGTGTTTTTAACTTTTGGAGAAAGACTGTAGAGTTCTAATACAGTAGAAAGGGCAAACTCAAGAGATAGAAATTTTTTTTAAATGGTATTGTGTGAGACACAGTGGTAGTATCTACCGGTAGTAGGGAGTGTTTTTCATAAAGTTTTGGTGAACTCATCAAAGGCATTCAACATGGGATTTTATTTACTCTTCTCAGCAACAGAGAAAAGCTAAGTAGACTTCAAAAAGAATTTAAACAAGCTCTCAGATGGTGTCAAGGTGATGCTAACTCTGGGTGTATGTGCCCTTAGAAAAGAAAAAGTATAACTGTGCAACTATAGGGGGGCACTGGAGGTAGAGACAGGTAATTAGGATTCTCCAGAAATTTCCTTCTTTGTTGAGGAGACTCTATTGCGTTCTTGCCGATAGTCTTAATATTCTCAGGTCTCATTTCATCTTTTCTCACTCCTCTTCCTGTCCCCCTTAGTAAAATAGCCATAACCATCAGCTTTTATCTTTTTCTACCCATCAGCAAGATTGAGGAGAACAGGAATGAGAAGGTAGGCAAAATGCCTGGGTCTGAAAGCTTAGATAGTGGGGGCGGAAAACGATATCTCAACTTAGCAGAGTATGCTAATAATGTTTGTGGCTACATCTCAGCATATTTAGTCTCCTAGAAGGGCCAACATTTATTAATATGATTCAGGCATGGCAAAGCATAACATATACCCTAACACTGGAACTGGTAGTTGCTAGAAGAAGAGCCCCGTTCACAGAACTTGTAGGGCTCATTTGCTAAGCAAGGAAGAGCACCACAGCAGGTAAAGAGAAATATGGTAGATGTGTTGTTGTTGTTGTTGGTGGTGGTGGTATTATCATTATTTGATCTGTGACTAGAATATTTGGGGAAAGTCTGCATGTATTTTTGGCATTGTTTTAAGGTGATGCTAACTGGCAAAACCACCTCTGATTATTCCTTGCCTAAGAAAATGTTGTGAAATTCATGGGGTCTCCATAAGTGTACAGGAAACTGGAAAGCATGTACACAGAGAACATTATAGAGTACACGTACAAGTCTGCAGCGCAGAAAAAAAAGTTCAGAGGAAAAAGCTGAAAGAGATGAGAGAAAGGGCCTTTCCGCCTGACACTTTCTGCTAGCCGGCCTGTCCCTAAACTGCAAACCCCAGGATTCTATAGCACGTTGAAAGTGGTATAATGGCACTATAACAGTCTATTGCGGAAATGGCCACTGTTATAGTGCTATTATTCCACTTTCAAAATCCTGTGGAATTCTGTGGTTTTTAGTTTAGTGAGGCCCAAGAGATCTCTGGCTGAGAATTTTAAATGCCCCTTCCTTTCTGCAAAGCCCAGGATTCCATAGGATGTTGTAAGTGGAATAATAGCACTATTAACAGTGTAGTGTGGAAAGGCCCAAAGAATCAGGCAAGTTTATTCAGCCTAGGCTTTGTTTCAAACAATCATGTGGGTGGTGAAAGAGATGGTGAAAGCTGATCATTTGAAAGCTGATCATTTGCCACTCAAGCATTTTATCAGGAGAAAAAGTTAATGAGAATTCTGTGAAAATAGAAAAACAGGTCTGCACGAGCACTACTCCGAGTAAGGACAGCTTGGACTCATTTATCATTATTTAATATTTCATTATGAATTAATTTGCCTGTACACTTAGCACACCAGGAGAAATTTTGCCATCTCTTTAATTTTTGTAAACAAATATGAAATATGAAATGCTTGTTCTTCAAGCATTAGGTTAATATAAGTCTACAACACTTGTAGAAAATTTAGGACAACTGTAAATTTTCTGGACTTCTGCTTGTAGGATTGATATTAAGCAAAGAGAGAGAGAGAGGTGATTAAAAGGAAACCAGCATCACTTCCCCCAGGTTTGTCCTGGATCCAAAAAGGATGTAATTAGTCACTGGAGATATGTAAATTTTTGAAGCAATTAACAGATAGAACTTAAAAATACGTTATCAAGGGAAAATATTTTGGTTCCACCTTCTTCAGTCTCCTTCTTCAGATAAAACTGTGCTGCATATGAAGTGGCAATTTAGAACAATATGTTATTACTAAGTTAACACAATGGTTGAGAAGATACACACACACAAACACAAAGATCATACTGGAAATAATCAGGTCATAACTTTTTTACTAACAACTTGAAACATATGCAACTACATACATGTGTAAAGTAGCTCTTTGTTTACAACATGATATTAGTCAAAATAGTCTCCACCAGTGGCAATGCATTTGGATTTGATGAGTATGTTTAATGCATTGAACCCACTCATCAAATCCACTTTAGAAAAACTCTTTCAGGCACTCTTGGGTCCAGTGTCTGATAGTATCTTCACCTACATCATCAAAACACCATCTCCAAAGGCTTTCTGACTGAACAAATGAAAGTCTGAGGGCACCAGATCAGGGCTGTAAGACAGATATGGCACCACTGATCATCCCATTTGTTCAGGAACCAGTAATGTCGCCAAATAAGTGTGGGGTCATGCATTATTGTGATATAATTGGATTGCACTCAGCTGTTTTTGTGGTCTTTTCTTATGGGTGACTTCTCAACATTTCCAGAGTGTTGCAATTGAGTGGTTGCTATTCATTGTTGCCCCACATTTGAGGAAATCAAGCAAAACCTCCCCCTTGTCATCTTAGAAGACATTCATCATAATTTTCTGTACTGAGTGGTGGCTTTGGAATTTCTTTGATCAAGTGGAGGTAGAGTGCCTGATTGTTGGACTGATTGTTGGTTTCTGGGCCACACAGGTCTCATTAGCAGTTCAAGCATTCTCCAAAAACGAATCCTTGTGGGCTTCAAATGCTGCCAACAGTTTTGAACATACTTTCAGTCTTGTTCTCTTTCAAATCAGTTGTTAATTGATAAGGAGCCCACTTGGTACACACTTGCTCTGATATGGTTGCCATAAGTCAGTCCTCTTGAAAGTATATAACAAAGCTGAAGCAAGAGGTCACTCAGAAGTCCAGTTTGTGTTAAAAACTGACCAGATTGACACATAGATTTGGGAACCTCATATGTATAGGAACTTGGGACACTAAATTAAACTTGCAAGAAAACTAAGATTTCTGTTTACTAATAGAAAACCTCACAAAGCACTGCTAAATGTCTTGTACACATTTGTGTACATTTGTGTCTTGTAGAATGATAATTAATCATAGTGGCCAGAATCCTACTAGTTACTACCAAATAGAACAGAACCACTGAATCAATTGTTGAACAGTAAATCAACACCAAACTAAAACTCAATCCAGTGAGTCTACTTGATTTGGAACCAACCAAATTATTTGAGGCAATGAGTTCTCATTCAGATGTGATAATACAGTACTAGCAATGTTAATATTTTCATTGGGTTTGTAAACATTGTTATTTTTTAATAAACATATTAACTATTCCATTCTGATAAATGTTTGTTTTCCATCTATTTGCACTCTTTTGCACCCTAAGTTAAATCTAATTAACTTTAAAACATGTTTCAGGAAAGCAACAAGGTTGGAAAGAACATTTAGGGAAGCGATCTATTCATGAATCTTGCGTTAGGCTCAGTAACAGTTCTCATCAGCTTGGTTTGTCAGACATGTAATTTCGTTTAATGATACCTTCTTTTCACCTAAGGTGGCCTTTGATACTGATTCTAAGCTGCCAGCTTCTTTAAGAAGCCAGCCAGGCATGCAAGCATACATCACTGTTGCCAATTGTCTCAGGTGCATCATAAACTGTTGGTACCCTTTACCAGAAGAGAGCATGAGGTATCATATTTGCTGGTGTATAAGACATACCAGCATATAAGATGCACCCCATTTATATGCTATCAAATACTGTTTGCTGATGTATAAGATACACCAGCATATACGACACATCCCATTTTCAAACAGTATTTTTTTGGGGGAAAGTGAGTCTTCTTTGCCAGCAAATACACTATATGAGTTCTGTCATGAGCACCTGAGTGTTATCTTCCACCTGGTAATGAGGTTCAAAGTAGACAAAACAGACCAATATAACAATGATGCCTTTGTGCTTCAGACCTGAAATCTGTGATTATTTTTGAGGTGTAAGAATCGCTACTTGGATCTTGATTTTCAGGTCACGCTTCTAGGCCTACTTCACTAAGCAATAAGAAAATCAGGGGAATCTCCATGTGGTGCCTTTTCCATCTCTGAAGTGGTAGTAAGGACTTGTTTTAAACATCTCTTTCCCATTAGGCACTGAGGTTGCTGCATCTTGTGGGGGGGGGGGCTTAGAGATTGTAGCCTCACTACCACCAGTCCCCCTGAGTCCCCTAAATTGGTGCTACTCAAAGTGGTGCTCCTTGGTCAGTGTTAGTCTAAGAGCCACTGACTGCTTACCCACAGAGGGTTTCTAGGAAAGAAGAAAACAATTGCAGCCAGCAGGCACAAATATGTTATTGGTCTTTGGCACATTAGGGGGAAAAATGCCAGTCTTCCACATTAGGTAGCCTGATGATCACTGCCTTAAGCACTTCCTGATAAACACTGCCAGTATCCAGGGTGTTATCCCAAGTATATTGGAGGATGCTTCTTCTATTATCAACACTGAAGGAAAATTCAGTTTCCATTTTTGCTAGATTTTACCTGTGCAGTTAGTGGACGGGGCATTATCTTTGCCTCAGGTAGCCAAATACCTTAAGTGGAGCTGGTAGTGGAATAGGGCTGTAACCCTTGGCTTCCCAGGAGCATGTAGCTGGCGACTGTATAGATAGCAGGATGCTGGGCTAGAAAGGATGCTGGGATAGAAAGGCCTTTGATATGGCAGGAGTGTTCCCCCTATTTTCATTTTAAAAGGGATTGATAATCATAGATAATCTCAGAATCACTGAAATTGTGCTGTTTATAGTTCACAAGTCATCCTATCCTTTCTTATACTTAACCATCATTTTAACTACTTTTAATCACAATTACAATGCCAATGTTAATAGGAGGGTTGTAGTGTTCAAACAATATATGAATGAAAATCTAAATCAGCTCCTTGGAATAGTTTTCATCCTTGTGGAGCACATAAGAATTCATGCTATAACCAAGATGTTAATTAGCACTGGATATTATACAAATGCTATTAATAGTGTGAGAATATTTTAAAAAATGATTGGCTTTAGTTCATCTCTGGACTGTTTGGATAGTAGATAAAATGAGCTTTCCCTAGGCAAAGGAAAGTGCTCCTATGAGAATAACTAATTATGGTACAAGAAATCCATTACATTTTAAGTAAGCTTATCATTTCTGGAGTTTTGCTGTCAGGGCATGATATAGTAATCTAACTTTTTCCCCCCAACACACTTTGGAAGTATTGGGCTCTAACAGGGTGAAAAACGTCAGAGTCAGTTTGAAAATGGACATTTTTGTTTCATGAAATCGGAGAATTCATCTTTGAACTGATTGGGAAAAAATTGAAAGAGCATTTGGCTGTGCCTTCTCATATGTGAGCAGCAGTGGCAAATAGGGAGCTTGTCTCAAATAGATTTTGCTCAGATGGTGAAAAGACAAGTACAGTTGTCTTTGGGCTTTCATCTTTTCTTTTCTTTAAATCCACAAGCTCCCAGGGAGTAGAGAAATATTTTTGTCTTTATTTGGGAGACAGTTAAGAGACAATACTGAGGGTTGACAGGTATGCAGAGTAGTTGTAAATGCTTCAGGAATTCTTCAAACTTTTCAGAGGCCATTTCAAGCATAGAACTGTAGTAACAACATTTCATCTCATGTTTCTTAAAAAAATCATACAGGGGAACAGAAAGCCAGCATACTGTGGTGGTTTAAGAACTAGAGGAAGCCTCTCGGAGACTGGGGATTGAATCCCCGCTCAGTCTCTTAGCCTCAGAGGAAGACAATGGCCACCCCACTCTAAAGAAGCCTTAATAAGAAAGTATATCTTTGGGTCACCATAAATCAGAAATCTCTTGAAACTATGAAGTGAACATACTCATGATTGACGCTTTAGGAGAACTGAAACACGGTAATCTTTGAAATGCTGGCCATTTCTGCACTACGCTATAATAGTGCTATTATTTCACTTTCAACATCCTATAGAATCCTGGGGTTTGTAGTTTAGGGAGGAGCCTTTAGAGTTGTCAGCCAGAAAGATCTTTGGCCCCAGTAAACTGCAAACCCCAGAATTCCACAGGATTTTGAAAGTGGAACAATAGCACTATAAAAGTGTAGGGCAGAAATGGCCACTGAGAAATATGTTGGCTGATGTTACTCATATTTATTTAGAAGTAAG
The DNA here is from genome assembly GCA_948474755.1 of Ctenosaura bakeri. Lineage (NCBI taxonomy): Eukaryota > Metazoa > Chordata > Lepidosauria > Squamata > Iguanidae > Ctenosaura > Ctenosaura bakeri. The sequence goes on from CAOLHI010004545.1 coordinate 85,257, forward strand.
TTCCACTGGATTAATTGTACCTTGCTTATAGCTAAGTAAACTTCTGTGTGTGTGTGCCTTGTAATCACTTGTCAACTCATGGCAGCTCCATGAATTTCATAGGGTTTTCTTAGGCCCTTTCCACACGAGGCAGTTAAAGCGGGCCAAGGCATCCTGGCACGGAGGTCATCCGCACCTTCGATCAGACTAAGTGCAGACTATTTAACTTAGTTCCGCACCTCAGTCCGATCCAACCTGCCCCCAAGTGGTCCTCTCCTGCCCTAAGTAAAGACCGGAAAAATCAGGTCCTTACATTTTCTGGAACGTGCCATTGCGTTCCTACTTACTTGTGTAGATGCACAGGCTCGCACCAATGTGAACCTACGATCAGCAGAGGGCGGGCTGGGGGCATGGCCAGCATCAGCGGTTGGTTCACTCCCATGAAGACACTGGAAGCCGCCATTTTAAGCTGGAGCAGTGCGGATCTACAGACCTCACACTGCTCTGGTTCGCCCTACACCAATGGAGGAGCCCTGTGGAAGGCCTCAAGAGACAGTGTGCGTTACTTTGGACCCAAGAAGAGCCGGTAAATAACAGCATGGAGCAATTCACTCACCTCATGCGGAAAGGGCCTTAGGCAAGGAATACTAACCGGTGGTTTTGCAAGTTCTTTCCTCTGAAATACAGCTTATAGCACCTGGTATTCCTTGGCAGTCTCTCAAACAAGTACTAACTAGGCTGATCCTGCTTAGCTTCCAAGACCAGATGGGATCTAGTACCTTTACAGGGGTGCATTTATATTTTTATAGTTTTGCAGCTGCTAGATGACTGAGTGATATTCTTCCAGAGAAAGCTGAAACTTAGGTCAAGTTACAAAATAGAAAATCATTTCAGTGAAAGCGGACTTTCTTTGTCATTAGACTTGCCGATTCAGATTGAGGTAATTAATGTCACAGAATGGTAAATATGAGAACTAATGGTAAATATGTTAATGTGGTGATCTAAGCTACAGAAAAGAGATTGATTGGGAGAGCCTTTAAAAAGTAATTATGCCTATTAATTATATGTACCTGAGTACAGATTCATAGAAAAGCAAGAGAAGACACCATGGTGAGATCTCTGAACCTTATGAACCTTTCTCACATGCCCTTCCAGGTCTGGAGTAGCCCTCTGTGCGCCTTTTTATTTCTAGCAATGCATAACTTGACAAAATCGATCAACATGTTCTCCTACATTATAACATTATTCTCATGCAGATAGGATTAGTTGTCCTTTTTATATGTGGGGCTGTGACCCTAAAGTAGAATACATTCCTGGCAGCAACTTCTGTTGTATAAAGAAAAGGAAAGAGTAATTTATGTATTTTTGTGTGTTTCAAAGAAGCACCCACACCATTCTGCAACCACTATCATATGCATTTTTTTTCCTAAAAGAGAAAATGAAGTGGAAGGGGAGATGAAATTTGGCTGAAAATAGCCTTGGCTGTGTCAACGGATCTGCAAGGTGGCAATGAAACATGAGAAGCCACAGAAGCAATTTCACAAGATTCAGAGAGCAAGAGATTTTCCACCTTCTGAGGCAATCATTCTTTCCCAGACTACACTCAACAAGCTACCATTTCCTAGGTAAAGGAAGAAGACCTGAATTTCAACAAGAGTAAATGATGGGGAGTCTGCTGCATTTAGCTGAGGAAAAGTGCTGATGGAAAGATTTCAGGTGCTTGGTTTGACTCAGGCAGCAAAAGCTTATCAAAGTTTCAGGCAATCACTCAAGTCTCAGTTACCTAGACAATTGATCTTCTTCACTCAGAGGACTTTAGCTCAGCATTTTTACTTTTTTAAAAAAAGTTCCTTCCTGTTTTCCCTTCACAGGAAACTTTTCTGCCACTCATTTTTTGCTCACTTTTTACAACTGGATCTTGTTTCTACTATAGCCAGGTACAACCTGCTCTCTGCTGCTTGTCTGGTTAGCAATGCTCATTTGGGCAAATGAAAATATAAAAACCAGTGATGGTGGCAAAGCTGACATACCAAATCTGGAAAGTCAAAAGGAGATTTTTTAAAAGTTACAACGTAATGGCCTGAATCCTATTGGTTAGTTTCAACTAGTTTGTGGTGGTGGTGGTGGTGGTGTCTCCAGGTTTACTGTGACTTATGGCAACCCTGTTATCACAGGTGTGTGTGTGGGTGGGTGTGTTGTGTGTTGTGTTGTGTTGTGTTGTGGGGAGATGGTAAAAAAAGGAAAGGAAGGCTTGAGATTGACCAGGGCACAAACAAACCAGGTCTGCTTGCTTTTCTCCCTCACTGGAGTAGCAGCATCCTTTTATATCTTAATATTACACCCTGGCTCCCTCCCCACGCTTCATCACAACCCTGCTTTCCCTAATACCCACAACTTTTGTGGATAAATGGCAAAGCTTACTAATGATTACTCCAAAAAAAGAATGGATAACCTGTGGTAGCATATTATTAAAAATAAAACTGAAGAAAATACTCTGTTGAGGTGGTACTTACAGAAAAATAGAATGGAATCTTTATTAGGATGACAAAGGTAATGTAGATTCAAGGATATTCAACCATAATAACAAAATCTTAATGATATTTAACCAATTCCTTTAAAACACCACAGTTTCCCCAACAGAGCTTTCATCCACGTCCCTCTGGCTATCCCAGCAGAAGGGTCTGTTTTCCCACTCAGGGTCCCACTTTCTGACCCTTTCAGAAGTGGTCCGGTTACTTCTCTGCCCCCACACTAGGCCTCTGAGAAGCTAAGCCTATCCCAGAAAACCCTCTATGGTTAACAGTTCTCTCTATAACAATCCCTGAAGGAAGACAACTTCCAACCGTGCTCCCAGTTTATATACTTTCACACTGTCTCACCCACAGCTCCTCTCTCTGGCTAGGACTGGGTTTTCCTCAAACAGAGAGCCAACCTGATTACATCACCCTTTGTTACTAGGGTGCTGTAATCACCCTAGCTAGCTACACCCCCAGGCTCTGTCACACCTGTTCCTCCCTTTTCTTCACAAGATTTATTCAGAAGAGGTTTGTCATTTTCTTCCTTTAAGACTTGAAAGAGTATAATTTGCCCAGCATCACCGAATGGGCTTCCATGGCTAAGTGGTACTTTGAACTCTGGTCTCCCAGAATGCTAGTCTAGCTATTACACTATGCTGGATCTCCTCAAATAGAGTGGTCCCTTTTAATACAGAGCAAACCCATTTAAGCAATTGTTGAATGACGAGTCAACATGCAGGTAAATCTTGTGGATTCAATAGATCTAGCCTAGTCGGGACTAACCATAATCCTCAAGTATTGTCTTCATCTGTAGCAAACCTTCCCCAGAAAATAATTCCCTTGAACTATTGATGCATAAGTTTCTCTTATCACTCTGCAACAAAAACAAAACAAAACAAAAAAAAAAAACCCAGAACAAATCAAGATGTGAATGGAAGGGTAGCATGAATTATTCTACTATTGCAAGTAGCATAGCTACCAGTTAGGATGCAGTGATCTGAACCTGGAGGAGCCACCTTATTCACATCCTCTGAGTCTATGGCCATTTCCACATTGAAACAGTGCAGTCCATCCTCCAGGGAAGACATCTGCACCTGGGAGCAGACTGGATATGGACTATTTAATGTAGATCCACACCTCAGCCCACTCTGGAACGATCCCAAGTGGTCGTCCAGCGTGCTTTTGAAAAACCTGGTTTTTTTCAGTTTTTCAAAAGCACAGAGCACGCCAGTGCGAGCCTGCTGTCTTGTGCAGATATGCAGTCTCACACCAATGCAAGCTTGTGATCTGCCAGGGGCAGGCTTTAGGCTGGCGAGCTTCAACGGTTGGTCAAGACCTTCGACCAACCGGAAGCCACCATTTTCAACACTGGAGCAGTGCGGAGCTATGAGCACGCACTGCTCCGGAGCAGCCTGGACCAGACCGGGGAGCCAGAAGACCCAGTAAGTAGCAGCACGGGGCAATTCTCTCACCCCGTGCAGAAATGGCCTATGTCAGCAAGGCAAAAGGAATGGAAATCCCAGATTTCATAGCATAGAACTATGGCCCTTAAAGTGGAATCATATGCTAGATTCTTTAGCATGAAAGGATCCCAGGAGTGGGGGTGGGGTGGGGGAGGAGGCAAGATGGCGATGAACTAACAACTACGGAAATAACCTCTGAAAATAATCTGGTCTTATCACCTCCATATACATTAAAATGATTCCCAAAGACAAGAAAAGAATCCGGACCAGTCCCAATGATAATATTGGAGCCCAGGAATCCCACAAAGCAGAGAAACAGATGAAGATTGATTCACTTTTTCTGGCAGCAGAGACAACGCAAGCCATGAGTGAGAGATATGAAACCAAAGCTACTTTTTTACTCCCTAAGTAACCACAGAAATCTGAAGTAAGTAAAACAGCCTCCCCAATCCTTCAAAGTATAAATATAAACTTCTCTTTGGAAAAGGGTCCCAAGACTATGTTCCGGAGCAACATCATGCTGCCTTTTGTTTTTTTAAATTCCAGGCAATGGTTCATTGCATGAATAACGTCACATTTGATTTGGCCCTAAACCTCTGCATAATGAAGTGGTTAGATAGTTTTTATAAAAGAAATTTACATTTTACTGTGCCGCAGTCAAAAAATCATTGGGGACCTTAGGGGAAGAATAATAAAATATGTACATAAGTAAGCACACTAGGACCTGTGCCCAAAGTGAAATCAATTCTGCAATCTGTTCTGCACCCGAACTCAGCTTATAGATACAGAAACCATGGTAGGTTAGATGTGATGCCTAGACTTTGCCTCAGGACAATGGCCCTTTATTTCTGTTCTTTTTTGTAAATGTTTATATAAGACTGCACCTTTTGTTGCTTGGAGGGAAAAAAAGTAATTGAATTATTGCACTGGATAGTTTGTATCTTAGCATGGATAAATTTTTCCCCATTTCCTTTGCAATAGAATAAAGACATAATCCTTTCTTTCAGTGACTGCCAAGACGTGTGCTGGAAGTAAAAAGTTCATAAACAGTCATGCTATCAGTTTTGCCTATTGGAGACAATGTAGCATAGAGGAAAAGGAGAGGGGATCGTGAGTTTGATTTGGGCTTAAAATGTGAACCTCTAACAAAAGGGAAGCAACATTAGTAGAAACTTCAGAAACTAAGCCTGAATCTTTCCTTTGAAGTGAGTGATCAAATAGTTTGCTTATTCATTTCTCATATAGAAGTCATCCACACAATACTTTAACATTTCATTTTTGATGGGATAAAACATTTTGAGCAACAAAATTAGTCTCCAGCAATACAAAGGCAAACCCATTGTTTCATGCAATGCAATGCAATTCAGTACAGTTCATATTAAATGCAATGAATACTTCAATAAGTTTAAGTAGCTATTACCCAGTGAGTTATCCACCAGCATGATCTCAGCTAGCAGCTTTAACAGAACTGGCTGGCTTTATTAAATCTATAGTTTTTCTTGCTTCCTATAGTGCCAGTTTAAAAGTACCATTAAGATAACAGTGACTTCATAAATGTGAACATTTGAAAACTTGGAGTTAGGCAAAATCACTACGAACAAAAATATTAAAAAGTTCTCAAAGTCCCTGCTTTAAAAAAAAAATAAAGCAAAAACTACACAGTTTTCATCGCTTTTTAAAAGTGATGTATTGATTCAGGGGTATACAACTATGGTGAAGCAAAATAAGAGCATTGCACTACTAAGAATTCTGCCACCCCATGAAATTTTCCTTCAGTCCCCAAATGTCTAGTATTGTGAGACATAGAAAATCATGCACATCTAGAACTCTTATATTTGCTGTGTTCACCTTTACCTATTAAGTTAGGTTGCTCCTTTTCTTTGGGCTCTAAGCTGTATTTCAACATACTCAACTGAAATTTTAAGTTCCTGCATTGAAAGAAATGTGGAGAAAGAAGGAAAATTTCATTTTGGGGAAAGAATTCTTATTGGGGTGTCAGTGTCCTCATTTTGCCCCCTTGCCCCATAGTTTAAATCCACGTTGGACATGGGTTGGCTACGTGCGAAATAAAAACAAAGGAAAGGTATATACAGGTGTTATGAAAAACTAGCTGCCCTCCCCCCACCCCCAAAATGGTCTGGTGCATTTCGAGCATTACAGCATTTTCTCCAAACTAATATCTTCTTTAGTTCTTCCACGGGAGTTGAAAGGGAATAAGATTTTTCCATACTGGCCTAATTATGAACTGAGCCAAAACCTGTCTAAAATTTGGGGCCAATTTCTAACTGGCATGGTACCAGGATTGGCCCTACCACCACTATCCCTCCCATTATCTTGCTGAAAGCTAAGAAAAGTAGTTGCTCCTGTGAGTTTATGTGGTTGGACTAGTGTTACTGCAGTTTCTAGCCCGGACTTGGGGGATATTAGATATCACTTTGATATCAATAATTTGGTCTTCTTTACCTATTACTCTCCACGTGCTGCGAGGTCCCCCGGACAAGCTCGCAGACAGGCACGGCCACGAATTGCTGTAATATTCCTTGAGCTTGTTTGGAGGTTCTAGCAGGGGAGTGTAGCTATCGTATACCCTTGACCGAAGAACAGTACACTCCTTCTATCTGGGATGGTCATCCTCTTCCACCGAGCGCGCAGCTTCGGGAGAGACGCACATGGAGGGGTGAGGGAGGAAGGGGACACTCGCCCAGCCAGCCAGATCAGCTGAATCAACCCTGGCGATCAATGGGGTGACAGCTGTCACAACCAGATCGCCCTCACATCCTAATTGCTGTAATATTCCAAACAATACAGGCAGGCCAGAAATAGCCGTCCTGCTGCTTCAGGTGACCTCAAAGGCATGTACTCTATTATGTATGCATGCTACTTACAAAGAACTCCCTGCCCTGAGCAGGCAGCTTGATTAGAAGAATACTCATCTTCTCTGCGTTTGCATACTGTCTACTCTATTGTCAATTTGGACCTAACTCAATCATGCTAAATTCTGACCTTTGGGAGGCTTTGTCTCCGGCCCGAAACTCATTGTTTTCCCCCAAGTACGGACTAGCCTGTGGCCACATTTTCCCCCATAAAAACCCCTGACTTTGAGACCTTCTTCGGATTGCTCCCAACTTCCATCCTGCCTTGCTGCCGCTTTGCTTGGCAAGCCTTCCCCTCAGTCCTACGCACTGGGAACTCCATACCTACAAACTTCTGCTGCAGACTACCCCGGCTTCAGGACAGGTGTAGTATTACACCCTCTATCCCACTCCAACCTTTATTTCTCTAGTTATCTGTGTGAGTGTGCTGCATACACTGTTTGACTGTGTTTTAATAAAGACCACAATTATTATTTCAATTCTGTTTGCTCCTTGACTTGGCCTGACCCGGTAGGCGTTGGGTAAAATATCTCGCTCCGTTGCCCTGCCTCTCGTATTGCTAGCTTGTGCTCTGGGCTAATTTCCCCAACTTATATAATTGAGAGCACATTTAGGTGTCCCTCCCAGGACCCCCAGAAAACAGGGTAACACTAGCAATATGAGTGCCAAGGTTCCTAGCTAATGTAGCTTCCCAGGGTTTCTTTATCCTAAGTAAGGATTTATGAATTCTTGAAAATTACAGTTCTCAGGAATCCTGGTGCTAAATATATTGTTACCAAAGCATTTAAGGCCTAACCAAGACCTAACCCTTACCATTTCATGTTTTCAGAGAGAGGGGAGATGTGGTGGGGACTGGGGATCACCACATTTATGGATTCTGTTCCTTGTGACATCACAAGGAGTATAATATGTAGAGATCAGAATGGTTAAAATCTGACTAAGTGTTAATTCTGGCCTGATCCAAAATGAACCCAAAATAAATTGGTTCTGGTCATCTTATTCCAGCCCAAACTGAGCTGGGGAAAAGTATGCACCACTGGGAGCATTGCTCAGTACTTTCAAGTTCCCGATGAAGAACAAATGTGAATATTTGAAATCGGGGGGGGGGGGGCAGCTTGCCATTGGGGAAAAAACAACAACCAAATGTCATCTATCTATCTATCTATCTATCTATCTATCTATCTATCTATCTATCTATCTATCTATCTATCTGTGAGAGGACAACTATGCATGCCTAAGACAGTTTACTAACTCTGAAGCAGAGTCTAAAATGTCTCCCCACATTAGGCTAATACTTTTTAGAGCATTCAGGCTCCAATTTTTGCCTTTATCCATTTTATCTTTCCTGAGCAGTTTGATTTCTACTGCTTTAGGGCAGGTCTGGTCTAACATCAGTTCTTCTTCCCCACACCCACATATACTGTGGGTGGGCCTCACTGTTTTTAGTGCCAGCCAGTATCATTGCACAATGGTGTACATAAGGATTACCTGGATCAAGGCCATAGTGTGCCTTTAAGGGCTGCCCACACTTGCAGCAAGCCGACCTACCTCCCAGTTGCATGTATTCCCTTCTACTTTACAACACAAACTCTTCTCGCTTCTTCCTTTTCCCCCCAAATTAAAAGCAACTTCTCAAGAATAACCCTGATAACTCCATCAAAGGTGTCTCACAGTGCTGAATATATAAACCCTGAAATACTTCACTTTTCTAATGTCTTTCAATAATTATTCAGATTAATTTTCAGAGCAAAGTTCAACGACAATCCATGTATTTAAAAAATAATACTTGCTGTTCTGTTAACTGTGGGCAAAGGATATAACTCAAAGAAACCTGCTATTCAAAAAGAATTACTGAAGAGACAGCTGCATGACCTTAATAGGTCCAGAATGCAGTAAACCAAGCGATGAGCCCCTTGAAAATTGCTTTAATGAGTTATTCAGCTGACAACAGATGAACACTTGGTACTGTAATGAGCAACTCTGCAAGAACTTACACAGCACAACTAATGGGTAATTTTTATCAGTGACAAATATTATTGTAAAATATAATTTAACATAAGATTTAAATTGTTCTCAGAAACCTCCCTGAAACATTCTAATTAATATTTCTTATGATTTAGAGGACATTAGGAAGGATATGAATTAGTCAGAAACTGGGAGTGGGTTTCCTTGGCCCTTTCTGCAGCTTACCTTATTCCGGAGACATCCAGGGCAGGTCCCAGCCTTGCCTCTGCAAGGAAGGGAGCATGAAAGGAGTGCTCCCCTCTTCACCGGCTTCCTCTGTGAATGGAGGTAACACAATGGTGCTGCCGACCTCTGCATACTAGGTAAGTGCAGGCGGGCAGTGGGAGGGCTGCGTCATCACCAGTCATTGACAGGGAACACCCATCAATGATTTGTCGCACAATTGTGCTGCCTGGGGACAGGAGAAGAATGGGACCTGGACAATGTCATGCAGAACCATCAGCCAGGTCCTGTCCTTCTCCCATCCCCAGTGCAGGAGCCCTGGTGGCGCAGTGGTTACATGCCAGTACTGTAAGCCACAAGGTTGTGAGTTTGATCCTGCCTGGCTCCAAGGTTGACTCAGCCTTCCATCCTTTTGCAGGTAGGTAAAATGAGTACCCAGCTTGTTGGGGGCATGTATAGAAATGTTTTGAAATACGTGCTATTTGTAAGTTGTTCGCCGCCTCGATCCATATGGAGAGGCGGGATACAAATAAATAAACAAACAACAACAACAACAACAACAAGGACAGCAACGTCCTGTGAAAAGATCCCTTGAAAGAATTACAACACTTAAAAATGTTATTTTGTTCACCCCTATGTGGGAGTAGTCCATTCGAATACAGTGGAGTTTACTTCTTAATAAACATGCTTAGAGTCAGTGTGGTGTGGTGTGTGAGCATTGGACTATGACTCTGGAAACCAGGGTTCAAATCCCAGCTCAGCCATGGAAACTTGTGTGACTTGTGACTTGGGTAAGGCACATACTCTTTCTCTTAACTCTGGTGTCTTTTCCCCAAATCTCCATTCTTTTCCCTGATAGGCGGCCAACTATTGATTGGCTAGTTTAGGCTTATAACTTGCTAATACTTATGCCCTGTAGCTGAGATGCTACTACCATCACCCTATCATCCACTCTTTTTATAGGGTAATTATTTCCTACTAATCATTACAGAGAACCAGTGTGGTGTAGTGGTTTGAGCATTGGGCTACAACCCTGGAGACCAAGCTTTGATTCCCTGCTTGGCCATGGAGACCCACTGGGTGACCTTGGGCCCATCACACACTCTCAGCCCCAGAAAACCCTGTCATAGGTTTATCTTAGGGACACCGTAAGTCAGAAACGACCTGAAGGCACACAGCAACAACAATCATTACAGATGGATAGATTCAATCAAGGAGGCCATCACTCTGAGTCTGCAAGACTTGAGCAGGGCTGTTGATGACAGGGTGACATGAAAGTCTCTGATTCATAAGGTCACCATTACAGTGTGTGTGTGTGAGTGATTCTTTATGTTACTTGCTATTCTAAAGTGACTTGTTGCATTATTCTTTAATAGCACATTACTAAAGCATTAGTTTCTAATTACTGTTTTTTTTAAAAAGTAGTTAAAGTACAAAAATGGCCGAAAATCTCCCCAAATTTGTGGAATCCTTTTTGTTCCGGAACTCTCTTCCCAGGAAGGCTAGGATGGTTCCCTCTTTGTTCTCCTTCCTCATGCAAGTAAAAATATTCTTATTCTGTAAGGTTTTTAGCAATTGATTGTGATGGGTTTTAAATGATGTGCTGTGCTATTTTGTTAGTTTGTGTATATTCTTTTAATGAATTTTAATGGTTTTAACTTTACAGACTAATTTTTAAAATAACTTTTCTATTTGTACCCCCTTTTTTTACTGATGTCTGTTTAGTTTTTAATCTACACTGTTTTTAAAATGTTGTAAGCTGTCTTGAGTCTCATTACTGCAAAGGCGGCAGGATATAAATGAATGAATGAATAAAATAAACAAACAGGCTCACTAGTTGCTCCTTAACATTTTCCTCCTCACTTCTTCCTCCTAGAATGTTGAAAGTGGAATAATAGCACTATAATAGTCTAGTGCTGAAATGGCCTACAGCTGTGTCTGGCTGCAAACAAGCTGGGTTTCAATTCAGAAGCCTTTCAAGTGGAATGGTCAGTGCAAGGTCAATAACAATTTCAGAAAATATGGGCACCTACAAAGTGCATGTAAACCACAACCCAGGCTTCCAGTGCTTTAATTCAGGAATTGCAGCTGTAATCTGTACTGCTGTTTGGTGGTTTTGAAATGGAGGATTTTGTTACCTACCATCTGTCATGATAACTTTGACAAACCCTTTTTTTACAACATCACAAATTGAGCATCATTCTCATGTTCAGAATGTGATCTAGCCTTCACAATAATGTATCAATGAACTAATTAATCAAGCATGATTTGAAATATGTCTCTTTTGAATCCTGCTGACTGAAAACAGATTTTCTCCACCGATCTAGGTGATTATCTCATAATGAGATTATTGCCACTGTTTCTATTGTTAGCTGAGTATGACAGGGGAGGGGATGAGATGACTAATGAGTGGGTGGCAGGGGGAGAGAAATAATTTTGCTCAGTCCACATCCAGGGCTGTTGCTGAGATCGAGGGAGAGGTGAGATATTTTTATTCAGTATCACAGACACTCTCTTTCTTTCATTACCATTTTGTTAGTATATGATACACAAACATATATTAAGATATATCGTTCTATGTGTATGTGTGTAAGTATATCTGTCTAAAATAGGGGAATAGAGCATCAAGTATCTGTTCAAAAATGCATATAAATTTAATCAAATGATTGGTAACAAGGTATTATATGAATTATGAATCAGAAGTTTCAGCTTCTACCTTCTTCAATGATATCACTTGTAAACAAAACTAATGGACAGCATCCAGTGACAGTTCTAAAGAAATCGGTATGGAATTGTTAAGAGACGCTGATAGAGGCAGGAGTGGTATTGCCACCTACATAAAGGCCATGAGGTGCCAAGGTACTAAGTGTGCAAATCCAAAAGTTCTCTTTTGTTTCAAATTTTATTGAATTAGAGGATTTCTCCAAATAAATGTTCTCAGTCCTTTTGTTTGTGTGTGCATGAGTATACGAGGATAAGTGTGTTACTTCCAGTATGACACCCTGGCTGAGGACCCCCAGATATCGCTTTGATATCATCTAATTCGGACTTAGCTGGACTGGCTTTCAGCTACTGCACTCCACGTGTTTGCGAGGTCCTCCGGACAAGCACGGACATGAGTGCGGCCACTAATGGTTTCACATTCCAGACTCTATTGAGGCCAGCAGCCTAAACTCCGCTCCCAGCTTCAGGGGACTTCCAGCCGCAAACTCCACAATAGCTGCCCGGCTCCCAGCCGAGCTACTCTTTTATGTTGGGCCATCAGCGTCCTGGCCACGCTATTGTCTTCAAGTGCAAATACAATCATGTTAAACTTGACCTTTCCAAATCCTTTGTCCAGCACCAAAACTCCTTTTGTTCTCACCTGGCTTGCTATAGCCAAAAGGCACAAACTCCCCTATAAAAACCCCTCACTTTCAAACGGTCTTCGGATCACTTTGGACTGCCATCCCGCCTTGCTGCCAGTTGTCTAAGGGACTCCCCTCAGCTCCCCAGGCTGAGCTTTCTTCCCCGGAACCCCTCTTTTTTCCAGGACTACGAGACAGGTTGTATTGCCTTTCCCAAACAAGCCCTTGTTTCTATTCCTCAGCTAGTTAGTCTATGTTTTGTCCTTTGTGTTTTTTTGTCTTTAATAAAGAATTGTCTGTTATTTGGAAAACCTTGTCTAGTTGCTACCTGACCCGCCACTGTATACATTGGGTTTAAAGATCTTTGCAAAGTTACCCTGCCTCTCGCTAGCTAAAACAGTGTTCCAGCTAATTTTCCCAACTGCTATTTTATTTGGCAATCTGGGTGCCTCTCCCGGGACCCCCCAAAATACAGGGTAACAAGTGCATCGGCCATTTTCCTGCCTGTTCATTTGGAATGAGGCAGGTATGAGATTGAGAAGGCCTCTGGTCTCACAAGTCACCTACACTAGTAGGAGAAGATGGTAGTGGGGTAAGAGAAGTGAGTTGCAAGAAAATGCCATTAATGTGGTTTTGTCCAATCTGACACAGTTTCATAGCAAAGTGTTCCCTCTTTCCTTCCTAGTTTTGGTCTTTTGTTTCTGCTTGTCCTGTGCCTTCTGTGATACTTTCTCTTGAGCCTCACTGGCCTTCAGTACCTTCCAGATGCTCTGCCCTCATTCTTCTCTATGTGATTATTTTCATATGCTTTGAAACTGATGCCGTAATCATTGGTTGCCTTTAGATGGCTGCAACAAAGAGTACACATTTCTCTTCAGCAGTCTTGGTAATCTTAGCATTATGTTTATTTCAGTCCTGAACATGTGTAAAAAAGAATATGATTTCTTGCACTTGGGTCCCTGGAAGACAGTCGCAAGTACCCTTACTGCTTGTGCCACTACGGGTTCACAGTAGTGGAGGAAACTTGGCTTCCCTTTTGGTTTCAAAAGATGATGAATGCACATTCCACTTCTCTGGGAGAGATCAAGTTGCCACAGAGGCCAAGCCAGGCCATTCTGTACATCACAGTCTGTTCAATGATAATATGTCTGTTCAAATGTTCATGCTTTCATGTTCACATTCATATTACTGCTACTGTTGTAAACTGTAGGTGAAATGGGACCTCTACAAAGGTGAAAGTTCAGAGCTTCAAACAAAAAGTTGCTTTTTTGAACTGTAATTCCCAGAATCCTGCAGCACCTAGCCAGAATGACCAGTGGTATCCAACCTTTGATCTTCCAGGTGTTTTGGACTTCAGCTCCTAGAATTCCTGACCAAGTAGATAGAGTTCCTGAGAGTTGAAGTCTCAAACACCTGGAGGACCAAAGGTTGGACACCACTGATTTAGACCAAAAAAATAGGATTTCCAGATTGTGGAGAATGCATTCACAACACTGATGGACATCAAAACTGTCCATTAGAGGTTAATAATGACTATCCTTAATATTCTTCAGCATCAGGTTTTCATGAGCTGATAAAAATGGTAACCTGACAAAAGAGAAGCCAGTGCTCTGAGTTTGTGTGAAATATTATGTCTCTGCTTTCAGCTGCCAAAAATAATGAGATGGGTGGGATACTGGTCATTGTGACCTGTGTACAAGAAATTGTGCGCTGATCAGATGTTGACAAGCTAGAATTTGCTTGATCATAAAAGAGGGTGAATGTAGAGAAAACTTGGAAGAACTGAGAAGAAGAAAAATAGATGCATGCTGCCCATGGATAAATGTTTGAGGGTGATGGCTGACGGTTCAAGTAAAATGGTAAATGAAATTATGAGGCTCTATCTTAAAAGGAGACACCTGATTTGACTTAAATGTTTAAAATGTAATTTCTTTGCTTATCACTTATATCAGATAATTCATTTACCGATAACCAAAAATAGCATTCCAGTTCAGGGAAGACACCGATAAATTTTAATTAGAATTGTGTTTGGACAAGATTTCACACAAAGAGATGAGAGTAAGAGAGAGACAAAGGGAAATTAAATGAAAACTGTTGAGAACTGTCCAATGCAATTAAGGGAAGCAGTGTGTTGTAGCAGTTTGAATGTTGGCCTAGAACTCTGGGAGAGCAGAGTTGTAATCCTGGTCAGCCATGGAAACCCACTAGATGACCTTGGACAAATCACACTCTTTCTCAGGCTCAGGGAAGGCAATGGCAACCCCCCTCTGAACAATTGTTGCCAAGAAAATCCCATGACAGGTTCACCCCAGGGTTGCCATAAGTTGAAAATGACTTGAAGGAACACAACTATAAATATAGGATGGGGGACACATGGTTGGATAACAGTACATGTGAAAGGGATCTAGGAGATCACAAGCTGAACATGAGTCAGCAGTGTGATCCAGCAATCAAGAAAGCCAATGTGATTCTTGGCTGCATCAATAGGAGTGTGGTGTCTAGATCAAGGGAGGTAATGGTACCACTCTATTCTGCATTGGTTAGACCTCATTTGGAATACTGTGTCCAGTTCTGGGCACCTCAATTCAAGAAAGATATCAGCAAGCTGGAGCAGGCCCAGAGGAGGGGAACCAAAATGGCAAATGGTCTGGAAACCATGCCCTATGAGGAGCGGTTTAAGAAGCTGGATATGTTAGCCTGCAGAAGAGAAGGTTAAGAGGCGACATGATAGCCATGTTTAAATATTTGAAAGGATGTCACGTTTGAGGAGGGAGTAGGCTTGTTTTCCACTGGTCCAGAGACTAGGACAAGGAGCAATGGATTCAAGTTGCAGGAAAGGAGATTCCACCTGAACCTGAGGAGATTCCACCTGAACCAGTCAGAGCTGTCTGGCAGTGGAATATGTTGACTTGGAGTTTGGTGGAGTCTCCTTCTTTGGAGTTTTTTAAGCAGAGGCTGGATGGCCATCTGTTGGGAATGCTTTGATGAGTGTTTCTGCATAGCAGGGGGTTGGACTGGATGGCCCTGGTGGTCTCTTCCGACTCTATGATTCTATGAACTACTAACACAATTGGTTCCAGTTGTGTTTGTTTAAGATAGTAAGGCTTTAAAGGAAGAATGAGACTCAAGAATGTTCTGACTGTTTCATTTATGAAAACTGCCTCTACCTGAACCAGCTGGAAAGATCCAGGACTTGCTTCTGCCTGACAATCCAAGTACTGGAGAATTATATTGTATATGGTGACGACGGCCCGTATTGAATATGCACGATTGCTGAAGTTGTCAAGTTAGGTTACAGGTAGCCACCATCATTTGGGAATTGTATCTGCTCTTGTGGCTGGTGCCTTGTGGACAATTGTGTTATAGTGTGCTGCCTTGGAAGCAGATGACAATACACATGCTATTCTAGGGTTTTGTGGGCCAGTACACCGTACTTGTCCTTTGCATTTAGAGTCATTTTTCTTTAATTCCAACTTTTTCCCTTTATTCCATTTATCTCATTGATTATTTCCTGCCAAAATCTCTGCATTTACCTTACAACATACCCACCATATATGTATATATGTGCCTTAACTTCTACTTCCACATGTATGCCACAGTTAGATGGCATATTTTTGGTTATATATGATAACTGATAACTATAACTTCTTCTAATTAATTTTTATTTATTTTATTTTTTAATAATTTTATTCAAATTTCAACAAATAAAACAAACAATAATTTTTGCAATGTTACACGTAGTGTTATTCCTTCTTCCTTTCCTTTCTGGATTACAATTATTGATGTTCCCTCTATTTATTATACCACCCATTGCAATAAAATGTTAATAGTCTATAATTTGTTAATTCCTGCTATATATCTCTACTTTACTCGCTTCATGATATTTCATTAACTGTTAACTGTATAATAATTGTTATCATGAAAAATTTAATACCTCCGTCTACCCCCAACCCAAATCTGTAACAATATTCCACTCTTTGTTTATGTTCTCATTTGATTTCCCTTTCAATCTTTGTGTAAGTATGTCCGCATTTCTGTTTTCCATAAAAGCTGTCCACCACTGTTCTGATGTAGGTGTAGTTTCATTTTTCGTGCATATTCAATACGGGCCGTCGTCACCATATACAATATAATTCTCCAGTGTCTCTTAGCTGGTGTGGCATCTAATGTATATGTCATGTTTAACAAGTAAAATTCAGGTGACATCCCAAATTGAATCTTCAAAATTGAACTTATTTTCTTATGTATTTCTTTCCAGTATTTTTGTGCTCTGCGGCATGACCACCATACATGAAATAATGTGCCACAGTTCTCTTGACATTTCCAGCATTGACCTGTGCCCGTCTTATAAATTGTCTTTAATTTTTCTGGTGTCATGTATCATCTATGAAATAGTTTATAATAGTTTTCTTTTAAATTTTGGGCAGCAGTAAACTTCTTTGTACGTTGCCAGCTCTGTTCCCACCATCTTAACTGTATTGAGTGTCCAACATTTTGTGCCCATTGTATCATTGCAACTTTAACTGTTTCTTTCTCACATTCTTGTAAAATTTCTTTGTACAAATGTGCTAATAAGTGTGGTGGATTTTCTCTTAACAGTCTCAGTAAATGAATTTGTTCCGTTTGTTGTATTCCATAGGTTTGTAGATCCATCTGAAATCTTTCCTTTAACTGTCTGTAGGGAAACCAGCTTAATTTTATTCCTTCAGTTTCCAATTTCTCTCTTGATTTCATCTTCACACCGGAGTCTTCTGCTATGTCTAATAAGTCTTCATATCGTAACCATTTATCTGTATCTTTTCATCTCCCAAAAAAGGCTTCTTACGGGGAGACCAAATTAGGTAACTGCCTTATATTCTTCTTCTTGTAGTCATTCCATATTCTAAGTAGCGATTTCCTTATAAAATGATGCATAAAATCTTTGTTGACTGCTACTTTTCCATAAAACATATAGGCATGCCATCCCATTCTTAAATCTGCTCCCTCTAATCCCAGCATCCTCGAATTTTGAAGATTAAGCCAATCTTTTAGTCATGTGAATGCCGCAGCCTTATAATATGTTTGTAGGTCCAGCAAGCCTAGCCAATTAATTTTAACTGGATAGAAATGAGGAATATTTGCTGAAACAAATGTTGAAGGCAGCTCATGTGATTATCACATAAGGTTGGAAAGATGAAGGAAAATGGAAGGCAGAAAGATGGTAACATTATATTTCAGAATATATAATGTTTGATTTTATATTAAAAGAAGAATGAGGTATATGGGTCAGTCAAATGAAGGTGATTGGCTAAAGAAGTGGAACAAACTAATAGAAACAATTAAAGAAAAGGAGTACAAAATTATAAAAGATACAATTAAAAATATAATTAGTACAATTCTCCACATCAAAAGAAAGGGATTTTAAATAAAAATTGACTTTATTTCCTGGGGGATTGGAGGTGGGAACAAGGGCAGGGTAAAAGCAGTAATATATTTAGTGGGAAAATGATTTTGTTGGTTGTGGCTGGTTGTGGTTGTCGGTTGTGCTTGATTTGTATAAATCATTGGAATAATTTTTTGTATGTATATCAGTGTTAATATGTATATCAGTGTTAAACTGTAGAATGTTAATTACTCCAACAATAAAAAATATGTTGTACTTGTAATCAATAAACTGAGTTGTATCTTTTCTGTTTCACACTCTACATTTCTGTACCTGACTACACGCCTTGTTTAAACTTTGTAAACTGAAGTCCACACTTACATATAACAAAATCCAAAAGTGGATTTCTCCTCATGCAACAGAATAATTCAGCAAAATTGGGAGAGGGATGATTGCCAGTTCCATTGTAGCCATGGACTCCCAAAACTGGTTCTGACCGTTTGGAAACTCTTTACAGATGGATTTTGGCTGATGCAGAGGGCTGATGCAGAGGGCTCTTTTGGGGAGGAAAGCAAGTTCTGGTGATATCATTGATTCTATATTGATTTATTCCACTGTCTTTTTTTGAGAACAGGAAACACTTTATCCATTTACTCATTTCAACTCAATCTATGCATTTCTAGAGATGACCATCTGACTAAGAATCTACACTGTGCAAGCCTAATTACAAGTACAAAAAACCACTGCCCACCTCAGCAAATGAGAGATGAAAAATGTTCCTTATTTGTGAAAGGATTCCATGGCCATTTGCTTGACAAAGAATTGGTGCAGTGTCATAAGTGGTAGTTCTTCTCAATTCTCTGGCTGTTGAAGTGGAGAGAATGTTGTAGTGAGGGAGAGGGAACAGCTGTCAGAAAGGAGGTCTGTATTTCCTTGAGTTTATAAAAGTCAATTTAAGAAAGAAGCAGGAGCATGCAGCTCTTAATTGTCTGAACAGTTTTGTTACTCTTCCATGCCTTCTAACTGCTGTGAGGTAATATGAAATTCGCATGCATATTTCCCAGAAAGAGGGAATAACCAAAGAACCCCCGCCCCCTTTTTTGTGGTATTTCATGACAGGGGTGGGGGAGAAAAGAGTTATCATTTTAATTTGTAACCTACTTTATTGTTTTTCCTCTGAAAAACATTGTTAAAATAGCTTAATGGCACCTGTACAATAGAGACTATTGAAATAACTTTATGGCACCTTTGCAATAGAATATTGTGTTTAAGAAAATTATAATTTGATAGCTGTCAGAAAATTCTATTTGTTTAAGCTAGGAAAGTGTTACATATTTAGTTTCAAATAGTTTTGGTGTAATTGGAAGAGATATAAGAAAACAGCAGGATTTCTACATCATATAATAGATACTTGTCTTCATACTCTATTAATTGTTCTGTTTCTAAAACTGCTTTTTATCATTTTAATTGAACATTTAAAATTGTTTTAAATGTTGTCAATAGTTTAACTTCTTTTGAATGTTGATCTTTTGTATGCTTCCAATATATTGTACTTATCTTGATTTGTGAGCTGCCATGAGTTCTGCTTCTGGGGAAAAGTTGGGTAAAAATAAATTGGTTCAATTCCATGGGGCAAAACAAATGACTCCCATAAGCAAGTTTCACCAGGGACAAAAGGCTGGAATGGGCCCCACTCCCCACAGTATATTCAGTTATTTCTCATGATAAGTAAATTATGATTCAGGGATTACAGTCAGCAAGTACGTTTATTCACTCAAATCTGAAATTATTATCCCAAAGCAATGATCTTGGAGATGATGTGATGAGAGGAAAAACCTGTTTCTTTTCTGCATGACTTGGTGGCCCAGTAACCACAACAGAGATACCATGTGTTGAAACAATGGCCATTTCCGCACAGGGTTTTTAAAATGGTGCAGTCTGTCCTCCAAGGAGGAGGTCTGCACCTGGGAGCGGACAGGGTCAGACCTACTTAATATAGATCCGCACCTCAGCCTGCTCCAGAACGACCCCAAGTGGTCGTCCAGTGTGCTTTTGAAAGACCGCTAAAAACAGGTCTTTCAAAAGCACGGAGTGCGCCACTGCGAGCCTGCTCCCTTATGCAGATTTGCAGGTTCGCCCCAATGAGAGCCTGCGATCTGACGGGGGTGGGCTTTAGGCTGGCGAGCTTCAGCAGTTGGTCAAGACCCTCGACCAACCGGAAGCTGCCATTTGGGATGCCGGAGCAGAGCGTATCAATGAGCACGCACTGCTCTGGAGTGGTGTGGACTGGACTGGGGAGCCGAAAAGTCCAGTAAGTAGCGGCGTGAGGTGATTCCCTCATCCTGTGCAGAAATGGTCAATGTCTCACCATCCCTTTCTAAAGGCAATTTAATGACTGTTGGAGGGGGTGCAATATATTTTCAGTGCCATGTTCCAACAAACAGGGCTTAGAAAGGAGGAAGGAGGAAGAAGATCATATTCAACCTTCCAGCCCTCATGAACTGTAAGCCCCCATGAAGACTGTAGATCTGTAGATTGTTTGGAGGTTATGTTTCTTCATCAGTTTCTCTATACAGTCAGTGACTCCTTTGATGTATGGTAAAAACACATTCCCTTTGGTTGGATGTTTATCTTCACTTCTGTGGTTTTTACCGGGTCTTGAGGCTCCAAACAATCTACAGACCGACCAAAAAAATTCAACAAATGCTACATTCAGCAAAGAACAAGAGTGATCCTCTAACTTCTGCTGGAGTTTACCGCATACCTTGCAGCTGTGGGCAGGTCTACATAGGGACTACAAAAGCACCATCCAAACACGAATTAAAAACATGAAAGACACTGCAGACTGATCCAGCCAGAAAAATCAGCAGTAGCAGAACATGTTATAAACCAACCTAGGCACAGAATGCTTCTTGAAAGCACAGAAATTCTGGACCATTTTGAATACTACTATGTCAGACTACACAGAAAGGCCATTGAAATCCATAAACACATGGACAATTTCAACAGGAAAGAAGAAACTTGGAAAGTAAACAAAATTTGGCTACCAGTACTGAAGAACACTAAAATCAAGACTGAAAAACAGGCCAATGAACACCACTCAGACTCTGGAGGTCCCTCTACAGGGAACAATACAATGGGTTGCTAATGTACTTAACAGATTGTTAAGCGTATCCCCTGACTAACAATACAACCCAGGAGGATATCCCATTTAACAATAGGCCAACTGTAACACATGCAAATTGCTCCCTCCCACTCCAGCGGACTACAAAAGTATATATATTCTGTCTCACTTTCATGCCACCAGATCCTCTGAAGATGCCAGCCACAGATGCAGGAGAAATGTCAGGAGCAAATTCTAATAGAACATGGCCTCAAAGCCCGGAAAACCCATAACAGCCTATGGATTCCTGCTGTGAAAACCTTCGACTTTACGTCATTCATATGCTATTACAAATGCTCTATTATTCATTATTATGTTTATATCATTAATTATTAATAAATATTTGTGATTTATTATATTTCATTTAATATAATATTTTATTACTTCTAATATTGTTATATTTATTATTTTTATAAATATTATATAGCAAATAGCAGTGTATTTTTTATTATACGTACGTATGTATGTCTTACCTTTCCCTCAACATGCTCTACTATCTTCAACTTTGATTTCTGAAATTGGCTTCTTACTAAAGTTCTCTGTGCGTAAATTCTCCAAAGCTGTGTTACGTCACACATTAATTGTGTCGTCTTCATCCTATGCAAATTGCACTCCAAATTGCCTTTGAATGAACACCTCTTTATTCAGAAAGTTCTGCCATGACATTTTTATCAATTATCTTGTGCAGTAAAACTAGTTTTCTTAATCTGCAGTGTTTCTTAAAGCTAGATAATTCTGTTCTGCTATTACCTTGGGTAAATAGGATTGTTATGGGTAAAGCTTAGATTGCCTCAGTGAATTTTCAGCAAAGGTATTTTCATGTTTTCCTCGCCATGATGGGATATTGATCTGATCACACTGGGGTGTATTCCTGGGGTATTCTCTTTAGGAAGCCATGATAAAAATGATGGGGGGGGAGTATCCCATGCTGGTGATGTTTCCTCATCCAAAATGATAGTAGTTAATTGCACAACTGTCTTTTCATCAGCAAAAGTACGTTATCTGAATATTTTGCTACTTAAAAAAAAAATCTATCAACTTTTTTTAAAAAAAATATAGTACTGTTAGCAGAATGACATAGTGACATAACATAACCATTTTTACAGACAGTACTACTGTGTGTATGTGTCCTTGTGACTCTACTGTTGTTGTTGATCGCTTGCATGTTATTGTTTTTTATTGCTTTTATTGATTGCTTTATGCTGTCTTTAAGGCATTCTCATCAAAAGGCAATGTACATAAATCCTATTGGTAAAATTAAAATCCCTGAAAAAGGCAGATCTCTATCTCTTGCCGAGAAAAATAAACAGAGTTAGAAAACCCTCACTTCCATGTATACTGCAAGAACGAGGATATGCCTTCATTGTGCAACTTCATTCTCTAAATCAGAGTGATGGTTTGTCTTCACTGTCCAGTTTGTTTTGTGGCCTGGCCTATTAAAGCAAGTTTTAATTAATTGCCAAGCAAAATGGTATCTAAAATGAGAGGTCCTTGCCAACTGGTATATTAGCCTGTAGTGTATAAGGAGCTCTGGGTTCTACTCCTCCAACATTCCACATATAGGTCAGAGCATGGTTCTTTCTCTCAGGTGGTCTCCTCCAACCTTTCAAACTGGAAAAGTTCAACATTTGAGGAGGGTTGGGTACATTCTGGGATTCCATGGTCACCAGGACAACCACTGGAATGTTTTAACACATCAATGGCCATTACATCCTTGGGCAGCTACCCACCACAGGTATTCTGAGCTGTGGAAGGCTTGTCTAAATCAGATCCAGTGGCTGATCTAGGAGGGTCTGCAGAAGCTGTTTAAAAACCTCCAAGAAAAGAGGCAGCGTATTCCACTGTCAAACTGCTTTTACCATCAGGATGTTCTTCCTAATGTTTAGGAGGACTCTCTTTTCCTGTACCTTGAAGCTATTGCTCTGTGTCCTGTTCTCTGGAGCAGCAGGAAACAAGCTTGTCCCATAATATTTACATAAAGCTGTCATGTCACCTCTTAACCTTCTCTTCTCCAGGCTAAATATAACCAGCTCCCTAAACTGCTTCTCATAGGACTTGGTTTCTAGGCCTATTACCATTTTGGTTACCCTCCTCTGGACCTGTTACAGCTTGCCAACATCCAGTTTGTCAATACCACACATATTTTGCTCTCCGTCCTTGTCATGTGTTGGCTTGTGACTCTACGCAGGTGAGGGGAGGTGCTGATTGGATGCATCCAGGGAATGGTTAATGCTCCTGGGTGGAGACCAATGCTTTGAAAGAGGCTGTGTTTTATGCAGTGCTCAAAGAAATTATGAAGTGAGAAGCAGGGCAAGGCTGAGTAGAACTAGCCAACCATAGCTCATGATGTGCTGTGTGAAAAAGGCTATGGGGAAAGGATGTACCCTGGAAGCCTGTCTGTTAAAGAGTTAAATAGGACAGAATGAAATAGAGGTAGGGAAGCCAGGAAGACAGTTAAGGAATGAGAAGATCTGAATAAGATCCTGGGGTTGAGAATGTAAGGAATTCAGGGGGAAGTTTTGCTTTGCTTGAAACTTAGGTGTCACTGCACATGGAACCATTCTAAGGCTAGATGTTTTATTTATTACATAATAAATCTTTGATATTTTATTTTTTACATTGATTTAATAATTAACAATGGCAACTGGTCATATATTACTATATTGAACCTACTGATCAAAACTGCGATTTGTCTATTATAGAGGTCACCTAGAGGCCCAAAACCTAGGTCCTGGTTTCTGTCACAGAAGTCTTTGTTGGACTTAGAGGTTTGTGACTGCTGCCCAGTCTCTTCCTGAAGAAAATTTCTGAAACAGGGGTGGTTGGATAGCCGCTGGAGCCCCTTGAGCTCCTGGAGCACCTTGAGGAAACTGATTACTATATATTACCTCCTTTCAATCTGGCTTCACATGCAGGTTTGGCACTAAAAGTTCTCTAGTCACCATGATGGATTCCCTTTGCTAAGAAAATAGAGGGTTGGGTGATGTGGTTTTAGTGTTACAACACTAAGAACTTTACTAGGATAAGATGGAATATCTCATGTATGATTTCATTCCTCAAGCCCCTTGTCCCTGCTTTGAACCTGGTAAGAGCCTTATTAATTTTAGAAAACCCTATTTCTCAGCTACCCATCCTCTGAAAGTGAATGTATAAGGTTAAAAAAATAAATTCACAAACTGAAAGGATATAAGAAACAAGAGCCAGAACTTTTCAAAGTCATTAATAGTACCCAAGGAGAGCAATTGTCAGAAATATTTTAAGAAACAAACAGTTTAATGGTTAGATTTCTGAAAACAAAATTTCTGATTCCTTCAGAGGACAGTTATGCCTCAAAAGAATCAGATTTTCAAGCACTTGATCAGATAATTTGTATGTTTTATCAGTATGACATTGCCCCCAGTACTGAAGAGGAACTTGACCAATGGACTTGATGGTGTGCCTATGTTTTACAACTATGGGTGTATGTGCATGTAATGCAGTTCTCTATTTCTGATCAAAAATGCATACAATAAAACATTGGAAATTAATTATATTAAAAACAATCCCATGATAGCCAGCCTGGTATAGTGGTTTGAGTGCTGGATGAGGACTCTGAAGACCAAGATTTGAATCCTCACTTGGCCCTGGAAACCCACTGGGTGACCTTGGGCAAGTCATATTCTCTCAGCCTCAAAGGAAGGCGATGGCAGCCCCCCTCTGAACAAACCTTTCCAAGAACACCCTATAGGGGTTTACGGTCACCATAAGAAATGACTTGAGGGCACACAACAACAACACCTACAACTCCTTTCCACACATCCTAAATAAGTTTGCATTGTAGTTGATAAAGGAGATGTCCTCTTCCTATACCAGTGTGCACATTCTTTAATATTCTGGGGGAAGCTTGATACATTGTGACACATACTATCTCTTGGGGTATTATATGGTGTTGTAACATGAGATAGGGTGCCACGAGATTCTTTGGAATGAATGTCAATCATACCTGGTGTCAATCATACTGTCATTTCAGCACTTGGCTAGGAACGTTTTGTTAACCTGGACATTTACTTAGTCTGATGTATACTAATAAATAGGTTTATCAAAGTCTTATAACGATAGACAAATAGACAGACAAATGATTATTAGTTTGTGGCTAGCTGTTTCAGTATGGCTGTTACCATCACTTGGATTTTTTTTTTTTAAATAAAGGGTGGGATGGACACGGATATCAATTAGCTGGGCAATTCTGGGATGGAATGCCAGGAACCAGCAGATGTCCTCTCTGTCTTATACATAAGAAAGTTTAGGTTTAAAGAGACAAGAGGGGAAGGCAATTTAAGGTTTCTCTCTGACAGGGCAGCTTATGGTCATGCATATGCGTGGGCTGAAGAATATGGATCAGCTTGACCTTTAAAATGATCCTAGGATTATAAAATGATTTGCTTCCAATGTAAAATTCATTGTGTGCTGCCCTGTGGAAAGCAAAGCACTCTTTCAAATTGCTCTGCAGTGCCTAAAGGAAGTGAAAACAGGAATTAGTGATGTTAAGCCTTCTTTTGTTACCATCTGTGGGGCTTCTTTTTTCAGCTGCTCTTGTTATTTTTCCAGCACAAAGACAATGCCACCATACTCAGCAGTATCAGTCCACTGGGTTTCAACAGGGGCAGTGTAAAGTCTTATGAATTTGAACAAATCTGAAATTTGTTCTCTGTCCCTGTGCTGTGTTTGAGAAATAATAGCAAATGATTAGATCTGCATAGGGTTCTTTGCTTCATTTGTTTGCTTGTTTGTTACAGCAGGGGTAAATCTTGGCTAGATGTTCTATGATCATCTTTTGGAATTATATGTAATATTTCAAAATACATGAAACATATATAAATCTTCAAGGAAATGAGAGGAGGGGAGGAAAGAGGAGGAAAACTCCCCACTGAATCAGTTGTCAAAATGGGGACAGGACTCACCCCAAGTAAAGCATATTGCCATAGTGTTAAACACATATGACTGACAGTGACATTAACGGATATGAATGACAGTTATCAGGTCATTTCTATCCAGGACTGGACACAGATGCTACTGTAGACATCTAAAAGCAGGTCCAGAAGTGCTTCAAATTACAAGCCTAAATCATAAGAGGGA